>JAKCPI010026941.1:0-104694 GCA_023213315.1 Euborellia annulipes
TAGTGGTTAAAAATATGTTTCAAGTGACTTAAAAATATTATTCCATATGCCAAGCTTTCTTTACTCTAATATGAGAAATTATAAAAAGTTTGCGAAAACCACTTTTTTGGATTCAAAAATGTGTATATCCATCTAATTTTTGACATGAATCCAATACTTTCTCTCTATATATATTAACACATATATAGTTAAGAGAAAGTAAAAATTTAATAATTATTGACGACCTAGATAAAGCTAGATAATATAATAATCATAGCACATTTCTCTCTCACTCTCTGCTGTTATCATTTTTAAAACTTCTATCGCATTAACCATATTGACATTTTAGGAAATCATTATTGTATGCTTATCTGTTGAGAAATTTGGACATTATATTACTATAAAAGAAAAGAGCGCTCTTAGATATATCTTATCGAGTTAAGATTTATGTCTCACGCCTTGTTCATGATCTCATAAAGCTGACACGAAATTTTACTGAATGTGTAAAGAGAGATCTTCACTTTTCGACGACTCAACTATTTCCATAAAGACAAACGAACGAGCAGACCAACCTTGGCCATTGTAATTATATATCTCGAGGCTTTAGTTTTAAAGTCGGATTTACTCTGCCATTTTACCTCCACTTGCCATTAACCAAATTGATTCGATTTCATCCACCCCTCGTTTCTCCGCTACCACCATCACAGAGACAGAGAGAGAAGTAGCAATGGGGGTGGAAAATTGGCTTGTTTAAACAATCAGAGGTTTCTTTCATAATCTAAAAACAGATTATAAACAAATATCAAATTGATGTGATCCAGATGAGTGAAGCTGTAATCAGTATCAAAATAAAAGTGGATACATTTCTTTTACTATTTAATTACACGTGCTATAATTTTACTTTCTCTTAGCTCTATATATATTAATATACAGAGAGAAAATATTCCATTGATGTCAATAAAATTTTGAAAAACAAGTGGTTCCCGCAAAATAAAACAAGGAGGAAATGAGCTACGTTGAAATTTTATATTTGTCTACTGAGGCGTGAAAACAAGCATTTAAATAAAATCGACCAGAGTACTTATACTTTACTTATGTACATAATACTATTTTGAGTTTTTTCGATTTTCTCAAAATTGACACTAAAGATTTTGATTAAAATTCAAAAATCAATTAAATGTTTTTAAAATGTACGAATTTCACAGGAAAGATGGGAGAAATGGTTTTCATGTTAACAAATAATTTTTGATATGTTTATAGATTGTACATCTTTCTGATGCCAAAAATCTAGGTCTCGGATCCCGTCATAGGCGAAAAATTTATTTTAATCGATTTAAATAAATAGGGACGGAGGTGAAATTACCTCAGATGTCGAAATTGACCATAAACAAATTTGAAAAAATGTAACATCTTGAATTCTAATGTACTGTCGGAAACTAAAGGCCTATATCGCTCGTTTGCTGCAATAACGTCATAATTCAAAAATCACCCTTATTGAGTTATTGGCACAGTAAGGACAGGTAAAACAAGCTCTATTACCTGGCAAAGGGACATGTGGTTCATACTCACAGCAAAATATCTCATTTTTTTGAATCGCAAATTTTCTTAAAACTTCTTTTTCATTTAAAAAGAAGCTTTGAGGAAGGTGTACTACTAGCGATATTTTCGATAATAAAGAATTAATTTCTATAGCTACCATTTTTAATTCGAATTTCTATAAAAATTACAATTTTATTTTGTTTTTATCATCTTCTGAAAAAATATAAATTTTGAGTTATGACACTCTTGCAGCAAATGAGCGAGATGTCGACAAAAAAAAACTGGTGTCACAAGTACAAAATTTCTATAACTCTAAATTCTAATCACTTATATTTAACTTTTTTTTTTACAACCTATTAATTGACCATCTTAATTATTCGAAAACTCTTCTTTATTCCTATCTATAAATTTATATTCTAGTATAAAAAAAAAACTTCCCTGTTTTATTTTTAAAGCTAGTTTTTATTAACCCTTTTACTTTTTATTTCTAACTAAAAACTTCAAGATAAGAAATTTAAATTTGCCATAACACATTTTTCATTCTGGCCCTTTGGTAACTATTTCCTGTTAATAATATGGGTGCAAAAAAAAGGAATAAAAAACAGACCACCTGGACTTGATTGGGCAATTAAATTTTATTTTTCTTAAACAACAACACAATATTAATATTAACAATTCCTATTATATGGGTCATAATGATATTCTAGAGGAAACCTGGGGCCTTCTAGGATACACCTTAGATACCTTCTCTTACCTATAAATGCAATATATTGATTTATTGCATTTGTATTGTAATAATCAAAAAATTCAACTCGGTTGCCACACCAGATATTTTTATGTCGAAATATATTTAGTTTCCCATAGCACCATAGTTCCAAACTTGACCACTTGCGTTTTATAGATGGCGCTGAGAGAAAAAGTGTATTTCATACATGTTTTATGAAAAAACTTTTTAATATTCTTTTTAAAGAACATCTAAAAAATTGTTAATTTATGAATTTTAATCAAAATCGCCTAGCGAATTTTGAGAAATTCAAAATAGATAAAAAAAAAAAGTATTTCAGTAAAGTACTTGTACTTTTTGGTCGATTTTGTTCAAAAGCTTATTTTAACTGTTCGGGAAGGTACCTAACTTAAATATAAAATTTCAACATCGTAGTTCATTTCTTTCATGCTTGAAATCGTCACAAACAACAGACCAATTTGAAGGATCCACTTTTTTGCACAAAAAACATGTATTTCCATCAAAATCTCGACATTGAATTTTTGACATGATCTCAATACTTTCTTACTATATTACATATATAAGTAAGAGAAAGTAAAAAATATATTTTTTTAATTTTACTTTATTTGGCCAAAAACTTGTGCCATCAGTGAGTGCATGAAATAATAATTTTAATTTATTTATTTATTTATTAATCGATTTAAAAACAACACACCTTGCTCTCTATTGAATAATTTATCTCTGACACTCCACCTTTTTTTCAATCTTTTTAATTCTATAGCAAAAAAAAATTCTTCATTTAAAATTTGCTTTATTTTTATGGCCAACTCATCTTTTCTCTCTATTTTTTTCATTTCAACCTGCTGAGTCGATCATTTTCTTTTATTTTAAAATAGCTCTTGGATTATATTTCCATCTTTTTGCACTCTTAAAATTTCACTCTGATAAAATTTGCCATTTCGATTTTTTTCTTATTTTTTTTTTTTTTTTTTTTTTTTTTACAAATTAGAATAATAAACATATTTTTACATATTATACGATATTTTTTTTCCTCTAAATCGTTAAACCTTTCCTTTTTTGTCTCCTTCAAAGGTCAGTGAATCATCTATTTGCGTAGGAAAAAAATTCTCTCTATTTTATTTTATTTTTTTTTTTAAATAAAATTGACAATAAAATTTTGATTGTCAATAAACGATATTCAAATTTCGATATATGCTTGTGACAGTTTTAATAATTATATTATATTTATATTAAAACAAAATCATTTTTTTTTTTTTTTAATAAATGAAAAAGTTTTTTATTTTCAATTTTACAGAGATCTTTTAATTAACTAAAAAAAAGAGAAGAAAAAAATTCCTTTAATATTTATTATGTTAATATCACTGAATTTATGTGATATTAAAGGATAAAGTATATCAACTCAGAATGGGGAATTTATTATTTATTTATTTATTTATTTTTTAATTTTTAATGGCAATTACTCACTTGTTAGAAAATGAATTTATAATATTTTCTTTCTGGAGCAGCTTAAAAAAAATGTTAATTAATTTTCACCAGCATCTCGCCATCATAACTCTTTTTAAATTGACAAATAAAAAAAAATGGGGAGAATTTTTTTTTATACTTGTTAATTATTAATTTTATCGACTAAAAAAAAAACATGTTTCTCCCTGATTTTGATATTGCGTGAGTTTCAAAAAAAATAAATAGATTTGTATTAATTGGGGTTATCATTATTTAAAATATTTCTCTAAAAGAATTTAAAGTACTCCGATTATCTTATTGGAATACCGAAACATTATTTTTTAACATAATTACTTTCTCTTACCCTATATATGAAATATATAGAGAAAGAAAGTATTGCGATCATGTCAAAAATTCGATGTCGATATTTTGATGTTTTTGATATACATGTTTTGAGGTACCCTGAATCCAAAAAGTGGTTTTTGCGACATGGCTGTGTGTGTCTGTGAACAAAATATCTCAAGAATGAAAATAGATATTTAATCCATGTCTTGTGACTAAAAAAAAAATAAAATAAATTCATCATTTTTTATTAAAAAAAATTTTTTTTTTTACAATTTGAAAAATTCAAAAAGTTCAACAGCCTTAATTTAATTGGTTAGAGTGATATTATTATTATAACGATTCGGCAACTGATCTTCAGATCTCTTGAGCATAAAAAAAAATTGGATATTTTTATTCCAAATCACCAGGTTTTTACTATGCTTAAATTTCTCCAATATAGAAACTTGGTTAAACGATAAAAAATATATTTTTTTTTAATTAAATTGTTATTGGAAGATTAGAACCACAAATGTCACTAAATTGTAAGCAAAATCTCCACAAAGCTCGGAATCTTCGTATGTACAGTGAGGGACAATATTAAGTCCCACCCATGCGTTTTCTACTTGTAATTATTTCATTGTTTTTATAAAAGAATATGAAAATCTTTATTGAGAATTTTCTATGTTTGAACCATGTAAGTTTTCATTAAAAAATATATAATATTTTTTTTTTAAATAATGAAATAATCACAAGTAGAAAACACATGGGTGGGACTTAATATTGTCCCTCACTGTACAGTGACCGCCATAATTAAATCCCCACCTGGGAGCTAGAGCCTTGAGTATATGGTATAGTATATAGTAAATATGAAATAATTTTACTGACCGAAAAGATAAATAAACTCTGATACAGATTATTTTATCTTTTCTGTCATTAAAATTATTTCACTATATACCATATAGACCTACTAAACCATATACTCAAGGCTCTATCTCCCAGGCTGGGATTTAATTTGTGGCGGTCATGTACATCCTACACAAATTATTGTATACTTGAATGAATAAATAAATAAATAAATATTTTTTTATTATTTCTTCCTCTTGTTCAGAAAAATAGGTTTGTCTAAAATATACATGTTTTATTAATTTTAATTTTTTTCTTTGTTTCAGGTAAGTCTCCAGATTGTTCATTCTTGCTTTTCTTCTTTTGTGAGTACTGTACTACTAAAATTACTAAAAAACTTTATCGTCATTAGTGTATAATATCAACTAGAGCTTTGGTTGAAAAAGATGGAATTTTTTCCAATAACGCTCAAAGACTGTTTATAAGCCTGTCATTATGTGGTTTTTCACGGTAGCAAATTTGCGAGAAGGGTTTGTGTTTGATTGGGCAAAAATTGCGCCCCCTGGAGTCGGACCGCTCGCCGAGAAAGCGTAGAGGTCCTGGTTCGACTCCAGGGAGCGCGATTTTTTCTCACAATTTTTTCTTTTGATTTTACCAATTTAAAGATTTAAAGAACATTTTTTATAGTCCTCTATTGATTGAGATGAATGAAATATTATCACGATATTTTGAAAATATTCATAATTATCTAAATTGTTTTTGATTTTGATTGACACAAAAAATGAATTTCTAATTATTTAATTTGGAGTGATTATTTTTTAAGCCCTAATTCGGAAGCCATTAAGGGCTCTTATTATAAAATCACTTCTCATCCAGTCTGTTGACATAATTAAAATTTTTCTTTTTTAACAAAATTCTTCTAAAGTTTTTTGTCTTTTTCGGGAGAAATATACAAGTTTTATAATTAAAAATGATGAATGCTCTTGGGGATTTATTTATTTAGAATTTTTCATTAGAATACGAAACCTATTTATTTTAATATTTAGCAAATGTCTCGATTAGAACTTAACAAGTAAATTGACAAATTTTGAGAGTCTATTTATTTTGCTAATGACCTGGAGGTCCCGGGCTAGATTCCCCGGAGCCAGGGGACCTTTGGCATCAATATTAATACGAGGTGTAAATATACTCACAAAATTTGTTAAGAAAAAGACCGACAACATTTGTATACAATAATATTTATTTGGAATTTATTTTTGATAGCATCAATCATTCTATAATTAATTAATATTTATTATTATTTAAAATATGGTAATGTGTAAAAAAATTTAAAAATCCCCACCTCCTCCCCCTATGCCCTTTGTGTATCTCTTTCCTGGGAACACACCTGCCCCTCCTGATTTTCGAAGCTCTATGATATATTAATATCCCGTCATCCAAAAAAAAAAAACTTTTAATGAATCTCCTTAGCTCTTTCTCTCTGTCATTTCAAATTTCCTTTTTTTGATACCTTGCAAAGAGATAATAGATGAAAATGATGATTATATTTCATTCAAGCGTCGAATTGAAAACTTTGTCTATTTAATCTACCCACTTTAAAACTTTAAATATAGCATCTCCTTTGAACATCCATATTCTGCACTGTTTCCATACTTGTTTTTTTTGTTGCGCTTCTCTAAAAAAAAATTCAACGTCCATTGATAAAGATATTTACAGTTAAATGAATTTGGTAGTACTTTTGATTTTAGAAAATCTAATTTTATATTTGCCTTTGAAAAAAAAAATCTAATAATCTTTGCTTATTTAGTTTTAACTTTTCTATATATGTTAATAAATAGAGAGAAATTATATGTAAAATAAATGTTTCTGGACCCTTTAATTTATCATATTAAAATATGAGTATCGTTAAAGTTTGTATGGCCAAGAAGCCGAAAAGACTTAAATAAAATGAGAGAGGAAGTATTCAGATTGTGTCATAAATTCAATGTCAGAATCCGCATTGGTTAATTACATTAATTTTGTCCCATATTCTGTCGCTGATTCTCGAACTCACCGGGCCTCAAATAGGGAAGGAATAAAATGGGAGACAATACCGCCAGTAAAAGAAATTTAAAAAACACCTCTCCCATAAATCCTTTATTCCAAGGTCACTGATCAGGAGGGTTGTTAACTTTTGAAGGGGAATGAACGATTTTTGCAGGGTATTCCCCAAAAGGATTAACCTACTTGAAGTCTTTATTAACCTACGAGTTCGAATTTCCGAGATCATATGTTCCATTGTTTTACAAGAGCTGCAAACTTAAATTCAGATAGGGTTCAAACCAGTACTGATGTTCTCTTGTTTGATTGAGTCATATACATATTTATTTATTTTTCATTTATTTGACGAGTCCATTTCCGAACGAAACTTATCCTTAATCAAGATCCTACCATTCTTGCATGCTCCAGGTCTTCCTGACTCGACCGAATCATCATTGATCTCCTGCTGTTTCTCTTATTGTTATTTGAATATTGTTTACATAATACAATTTTATTTGTATTTGAACAAACAAACTTTTTTCTCGTTTTTTTTTACATCGTTTTATTTGCATCATGTTATTTTTATTTTTTATTCTTCTGCTGTTAAATTGGGAAACTCGCCCCAACACTCTGAATTATTTTAGGATAGGACGGTGTAAATTAATATTTTAATTCTTATACTCTAATTAATTCTTGAATTAAGATCCAACAGGCGTGGCTCATCTTTCCATGTTATACCAAGTTTAATTACCCCAATAGTGAGTTTCAAGAAAAATATACTACAGTTTCATGAAATGTGAAGAGTACAATTTGATGACAACCCTTTCGATTGGCCCACGACAAGCATTTTGGCAAACGCTCTTACAGACATTGAAATACTTCTTCCTTTGTTCTGTCAGCCAGTGATAAAAATAACCCTGAAAATCTTTGGTTGGATAAATTTCTTCGAGATCACTAAAGCTCATCAGCCTGTCATAAATACTAATCATCGATTCATTTGAGGAATCTTTCGATAACGTGCCAATTTTTTTTAAAATATTTTCCTCACCATTTCACAGGAATCTCCTTTTTGATCAGATTGTATTATTTTCTTCAGGTAAAAAAAAAAAAATGTTTTGTGTCAAAATCATTTAAAGGACCTTGAATGCGAGGGGTTTTTATCCCGTTATATAAATAGAAATATACCAGGAACTGCACCCTCTCTTTCATTATAGAAGTTTTAGAATTTTACGGTACTTCTTGTGTAATAGTATGAACAACAATAAACCCAACTAAATATTAAAATTCCTATATATAAAAGCTCTTTTACTACTATTTTCTAATAAAATTTTTGAAAACAAAATTTTGAACAGGTTAATTTATTCTGTTAATAAATATTTATTCAACCTATTGTTAAAGATTAGAAGGGTATTGAAGAATTTTGAATTCTTTTAAGTTTATTTGGGTAAATAATTGAAAAAAAAAGTGTTTGTAAATCGACATGTAAATTTTCGCACATATAAGTTAATCAATTCAGCTTGTTAGTCATAATCTAAGAGAATTTTTTTTTTTACCTACCGATTCTTAGAGAAAGCTACTGTAATATCAAAAACGATTATTTGAAATTTTAATTCAATAATAAAATTTATTTGCTTCATACAAAATTATGTCCTCTGTGCCCAGGATTATTTTATTTCTGATCTTGGGCATAGTAGCCATATAATTTTGTATGAAGCAAATAAATTCAGGCCGAAACGTCTTTTTCTGGGTTTTATTGAACCTCGAGCATTCCAATTTGGCTGATATCTCAATTCTTCTATTATTTAATTCATTTCTAGATTACATTCCACTTTACAGGAATTTTGAATTTGTGTGTTTTATTAATGAGGTATTTTTTTAAATAAATAACACTTAAGATAATTATTTAAAAGAATAAACTTTTCTTTCAAAATAAATTATTTTGCCCTTTATTCTGTTTATTTATATATTGTACAAATGTACAATAAGGGACAAAGTTAAAAGACACCCATAGTATTTACAAATGTGATTATTTAATTTAAACAATAAAATAATCTCATGTAGAAAATACATGAATGTGCTTTAACTTTGTCACTCACTGTACATAATAAATGTCCTTTCTTTTAAATAAGTTTTTTTTTTCAATAAAAAAAAAATAAGAAGTTATCGAATTAATAGTGAATAATTAATTTCAAATTCATCAAATTGTTACATAATAATTTAAATTTCACTTATAACTCGATTAGCATTATTATAAATTATTTGTTAATGAAATAAACGAGAGTTTATTATACCTTTTGATAAAAGTTCATGAGTAAAATCTTCTATCTCTCTTCTTTTGATTATTTAATCTTACAATGCCCGAAGTCTCTAAGAAAATATGTTAATTAAATCATACATCTGTTATATTTTAGTTTAAACAATTTTTTTTTTTTTGGTTGTCCATCTTAAAAATCCGACTGGCAGGCATGTGATTCCCAAATTTTTTCTGGGGTTAAATAAAAAAAGAGCCAGGTGGTTGGCCGAGTGTTTTTTTTTTTTTCGTCATCCCCGAAGAGTGCATGTGGGTCAAGGTGGCCGATCAGATGCCAGGTGCACACCCTGGCGGCGTTTTTTGTCCCTTTGGTCTCCCCTCCAGCGCCCCCACCCCAGGCCAGGCGTCTACTCCCCCTCCGTCGCCGGCCGGCCGGCCCTCGAACCGTCGTCATTGCTCTTAGTCGGATCCCAACCCTCATTGGGTGCGTATCTAATAACAAGTCAACTTTATCAGAGTGCTATATTTTACCAAATAAAAAAAATAAAAAAATCAACAAAAGGAATAATATACAAATAGTGATGGCCACGTGGGTGGCGAACACGCCACGGATGCTCGGTCCATTGGATGGCTCCTCATCCGAAGTCACGTCGTCTTCGTTTGTGATTGGATCAACAAACAGACAGCCACAACAACAACCCAAACTCAGTCCGCCGATTGCTTCAAGCAGTGGTCCTGATCTCGGAGAAGTTTATTTGGAGTTTTGGGATTTGGACTTGAACCCAAGAGGGACAACACAAAATTGCGATGGAGTTGCAGGCTCAGCAGCAAGCACACTCACCAGGACACTCTGTATGTATCTTTAAATGACCTTGGACATTTCTTATCAGGGGGAAGGTGGAGGGAGGGGGTACATTCTAAAAATCACTTGTATTTTAATTATTTTTACCTAAGATTTATTTTATCATATTTAAACTTTTCTCATTTAATTTATTTTAAAAACTATTAAGTACTTTTCAAAGAAATGGTATCACTAAACAAAGATAAATAATTTTTGAAATTAATATTTATTCACTGTCAAAATACTAAATAAATAAATTTTACTAATCAAAACAAGGGGCAGAATTTTCTAATTGGAAATGGGGATAGAGAAATTATCATTTATTAGTGTTAATATTTAATAACTATACTTATAGTATCAGACCTTATGTTTCTTGGAAATTGAACCCAGAATCTCCACACTTTTCTAGTGGGCACCACGTTTTATTTTGTTTTCTTAATGAACATGCTTTCCCTAACGTCAATAAATTAAAAAAATATATATTTTCATCATTATTTTAGTTTAAAAAAATAAGTAAAAGTAAAATTTTTAATATGAAGTTTTTGAAAAGTGAGTGAGTGATATTTTGATCTCTCTCTCTTTCTCTCTTTCGATGGTGTAATCTCATGGAAATATCTGAAGGTGTGGCGCAGGTGTCTGCCTATACTCCAGGGGCCCCACATGTTGCTTGTTCCCTCGTTCAGTCCCCTTCTGTTTGGTGGTGAGATTCCAATGTCTGAGCCCTGGAGGGGCTGGACCACAGCCTCTCATCTGAGTGCCTTTATATGTTTATTATAAGTGTGACGGATTCTGGCCTAAGCTGTCTGTTGATCTGTCTGGAAGCCAACCCTGAACTTGACTTCATCCACACCTTCAGCCTTGAACTGTTTCTCTCATTATGCGTAGAAAAGAAAACTTCAATCATTTCTAATTATTACTACAATCAACTTTTATTTTTAGATATAAAATAGCGATTCTAATTTCTTTTGACTCATGAAGAAAGCGAATAAGAATAAATTAGACAAATTTTTTATGAATACTCTGCTGCGATTTATCCTGTTGATATCTTTGATCAGTTTAAATGACAAAATGAATATTTATGGAATTTTGTAGAATGTCAAAACATGATTGAAGAATTTTACTCTTCTCTCCTTGAGATTCTAAAAAAAAGTTACCATAACATTTATCTTTCCATTATTTAATGTCATTATAAAACAAACAGCAAAATTTGACATCTTTTGAAATTTGTTCACGACTAAGAGATTTATGTTGACGCATAAAAAATTTGTATATTGGAAAAGACAAATTGTGTAAAAAACCTTGTCTTAAAAATATCAGTCTGTGCCGCCTATCTTTGTTTTTGTTTTTTACCATCATGATAATTTATTTATCAGGATTATAAATATCATCGCAAAATTTGAGATATCAAATTGTAATATTTTGCAATTTATGAGGTCACTATTTTCACAAAGGTTAATTAATTAATCCATCGATAACCAAAGTCACATCTTCTAAATGAATGGAATTTAAGAAAAATAAAAATTACTCATTATGAGTAAGCAACTAATTAGGAGATACATTCTATATACAGATAAATAATTTGCTAAATATATCTAACACAGGGTTTTTATCCTAATACATAATCTTAAATTCCTTTGGAAAATTTTGATAAAATTTTATTTTAAACCCAAAAATCATCTTATATAATTTTTTCCCGAATTTTAGCTAAAAATAAAAAGATTAAAAGTGTTTATTAGTGAAAATTTTATTTTTCTCTCTACATCTTGGGTAAGAGAAAGTTGTGTGCTGTGCGACCACTCACACCAGATTTTTATTTGATATCATATGCACGATGTTTGCATATTTTGTTTATTAAAAAAAAAAAAATTGACTTTTATTTATTTTAAACTTTTGAATGAAAATTTATTTTTTTTAAATCGTTATCTATTAGAATTATTTCTGTTTGCTTCATAATTATTCAAATACCCTGCTGTTTATTTTTAATTTTCGAAGAATAATAATTATTATTATTATAATAACTAGAAAAATAATCTTTTATAAAAAATATAGGATGGTGGTTATATATACAGTATATGATTGATAATGAAATTATATAATTTTATATTAAACTATTTGAACCAAAAATTACTAATTATCTTCTCTTTCTTCATTTTTGATCGGAATTTGTTATTATAGGAAAAATTATTGAACCAGTTCTATCACGAAATTTTTATCTATAAATAATTAACATTTTTGTTTTATGAAATTAATCTATTTTTGAAAAATAAAAAAATTTAGCAATTCACTATTTTAAGTCAACAACCTTTCTTATTATTGATTTGTTTTATTTATCCCTCAAAATTTGATTTTTATTTCGTTTTCCTTTCAAAATAATATTTTGAAATTCGTAATATAAAACAGAACAGAAAATTGGACTTTGGTTTTGTTGTTTATTTTTGAGTTATTTTAGTGGAGGAAAAAAAAAAAACTTTAGGATGTTAATTTTAGAAAATTCAAATATTTTTGGCAAACAAAATAAATTGTAAATGGCCAAGTGAAAAATTTTATCTTTTGTTTTCTTTTGGGGAAGGTTTTTTTTTCTAGAAAGTCGTCATAAATCCCTCGTTGCTATGATTTATTACCCTTTAGAATTTGTCTGTTCTTAATATTCAGGTAGTGCCAAAAAATTATTCAAAAGATTACAGGAAATTTCATTTTAAAGATCTTTTGAGGCCTACCGAAAAAAAAACTTTTTTTTAAGTTTGTTTAAGGTCTTTTTCGGCATCTGAGGCCATTTAGACCCCGTCCCTATTTGGTACTAAGCTCAGGACTCATCTCTAAAAATAACTTTGTATAAATGAAATAAATAATCTTTTTTTCCACCTTTATTTCTTGAAATTTCATTTGACCTTTTTTTTTTTGAATTTTTTGAAGAACCCGTCCCCGGTTTTTTTCCTCCCCATAATCATTCAACTCTTATCAATTGAATTTTTCATCTTTTTCAAATAATTTTATATTTACATAATTGGTAATTAAATATAAAGGGCAAATTTGAGTAATTAATTTATCAATCCAAATAACAATTATATCAAGTCGTATTTTTCGCTTTTTCTGAGTGAATTTTTTTAAAGGTCTTCATTGTATACATAATGTTATATTAATTAAAGCTTAAATTTCATATTAAAAATGAAAACAAATATTTATTTTATTAAAAGTCAGGGTGAGAATAAAGTTCACAGGATTTTAAAAGCTTTCACGACCCCTAAGTCAAATTATAAATATATACATATATTTACACCTTCCTTATAAATATTAAAAGCATCTTTTAAAAATTTTATATTTCAAGTGGCTCTCTGGTTCTCATAAGCAATTCGGCTTTGATTTGATCCATGTTTGTATACACTTAAGAGTAAAATCGAATAATTTCCCGGAAGAGAAAATAAAAGAGATTCGGGGTTGTCAGGCAATAAATTTTGGCAAGCCTCCCCCCTCCCTCCCCCTGTGGCCAAAAGACTAGAAGTATTGACAAATTTGTCAATATTGATTGTCTTATTTTAAGTCATTTGGTATTCAAATGGCTTAAATAAAATCATCGAACTGCCTGGCATCCGAACCCGCGACCCTTGGTATAGAAGGCCAGCACGCAAACTTCTACAGCCCGAGAGCCCGAACAGCCTTGGAGAAAAAAAAAATTGGCAACATTCAGTTTGAAGTTTTTTTTACATGAAATAATCCCAAGTTTTTGTTTTCAATTTTTTGTTTTATGTTAAGGTTGTTCGGATAGTACATCGTAAGTCATAATAGAATCTAAATTTTTTTTTAAATAAAATTAAAAATTTGAATCCAAAATTCCTTATTATAATTTAGTCGTGACCTATCATAGTTTATAATTGGATTAAGTTAATAATTTAATTACCAAAAATAATATATGAATGGCTTTTGACTAGAGCAGTTTTCACGTAATATAGAACTGGCAACATTGCATTCATCAACTATCTATTTTAAATCTTAAACGCCTTAAATTTTATTTTATTTAATATATTACAATGTTTAATGCAAATCAGTTTAAACACAATGGACGATTTGCGAGAAAAAATATTGTAAAATTGAAAAAAAATGTATCTGACATAGAGAAAAGACACTTATGTTATGCGACGTTGCCAGGCTGGTCTGACTCTCGAGAATTCATTATTTTTAAATATTAGCGACTGTCATTTTGGAGAATTTTTTGACTTTCTTGTTAAAATATCTTTAAAAGCGGTCAGCAGAAACTTTTGATTTTATTTTTAACATATTCCTCGGAAGTGAATTAATAAAATGTAAGTTTTTTTGTTTTTGTATCTATTGCAGAGGTGGCTATATAATTCGATATGTGTGCGTTTCGTCGATATTCCCCATAGGCTACATGTTAAATTTCAATTTTTTAAAATTAATTACACGATAACCCTGTGTCAGATCTGCTTCAAAATTTTATTTTATACGTATTTGATAGTGATTAATAACATATTAAAAAATTAGCTTTTAATCAAGGAAAGTGCTTTAATGTCCGAACAACCTTAACAAATTTTACTTGGCAATTATTATTGTAATTCTTCCTTTTCAAATCTTTTATTTATATAGTTTCAGAGTTAAAATAAAAATTTAGTTAATATTGGAAATTCTTACTTGCTTGCTTGAGATGGCATATAGAACAGGAGGCCTTAGAACAAGATCTATCTGATCATCCCTAAATTTGAAGGATTCTCCATCATTAAAAAATCCTTGAAACAACTCTATTAGTCTAGTCATTTTGCACTCGATCCTTTTAATTAATGTTTTTATTTTAATTATTTTGCGATGCTTGCTTTTTGTTTTCACTGAATTACTTTCGATATTTTTTTGGTTTAATAATGTTTTCACGTTTCATTTTTTTGTTTCTTTTCTGTTTTACAATTTTTATTAGAGTTATGTTATGTTTATTTTTTTTTACTACACAGATAATATACATTTTTCATTTCTTCCTAAATTTTTGTATTTTACAAAAAATTGATTTAGCAAATTTTTGAACTGCATTAATCAATAAAAAAAATATGTATGAGGTATCAAAATTTGTAAATACTTTTTTTAATTTATTTATTAAACCTTCAAATTAAATTTGTTTAATTATTAAAACAAAAATCTGAAATTATAAAGAACCTCATTCATTTTTATTTTCTCTAATTTTCTTAAAAACCCTTTTGAGATCATAGCATTTAAACTAAATTTTTCATTTCCCCCTCCCCTGACTTAATCTTCCTCGTCGGTTCTTTTGATGTGACTCGGCAGACCACTCGCCCTCTTCTAATAGGGTTTCTTATTTCTTAAGACACTTGTTTTTTTTTTCTTTTTTCATTAATTCATTCCATTTCACCCTTATTAAAGATTTAACTGATGAACAAATTTAGAGTTTAATCTAGTTTCTTGTTGAATAATTTCACCCCCAACCCCAACCCTAAAACAAAACAAATCACATAACTTCAAAAAAGAATTGTTTGAGAATTATTTTTTTTCTCCCTCTAGATGTGTCTTTATCCTTTAATCTGATTTTGTTTTTGAAATTTTAACTTCGTTTGTCTACATTTTTTTTTTTACATACATAAATGGATCTGATGAAATCGCGCGTCGGCAAAAAAAAAAAAAATAAATAAATAAAAAAAACTTGCGAATTTATTTCCAAGGCCAGTTCTTTCCACACCCACGCCCTCGTTCATGATGATGATGTCGAGTACCAAACAAAGCGATGATCCTTTTATTTTTGTTTTCATTTTTTCTACATAAATCCCAAGAAATTACAATATAAAAAATAAATCCCCTCATCCCGAAGCGGGATTTAAACCATATTCATCCTTAAACTATTTTTCACTTCTGGTGTTGAGGCGTAAAAAAACTCTTTTCAGGTGCTAACACGTTTTGCCAACTCAGGAGAGTAAATTGGATGGGGTTTTCCTAGAGTGGGTTCTCGCTTCCTTCCCCATCAATCATAGCGTTGTATAATCTGGATTTGAACCTGAATCACCTTGAACTTAGGATTCGAAAGTCCATTACTTTAATCCGTTTTGTTAATTATATATAAAAAATATCATTTTTTTTTTTGTATGGAAGGAGTACTTTTTTGTCCTTTTGACCGTCTAATTATATTCATTCATAATTTTTTAAACAAAACTGAAATTTTTTTTCTTTATTTTCACAGTTGCAGAACTGAAATATTCAGCCCTGAAAATTTATTGTGGATTTTTTTATTAATATGAAATTTGCTTTTAATCGTCATAACCAAATATCTCCAATTAATATAAAGCGTGGGACGCAATTCAGAGGTTTGCGGTCTTTAATCGGGACGTAAATCAGACATGTAGAGGCCGCTGTGGCCAATACGTTTTTTAATATAAAATAAATAAATCCAAAAAGTACTAGTACTTTACTGAAGTTATTTTTCAGATTTTTTTCGAATTTCTTAAAATCGGTTCTAACGATTTTGATTAAAATTCAAAAATCAATTATTTGTTAAAAGATCTTTAAAAAGTATATCAGTAAAGTTTTTCGTGAAAATTGTTTGACGTGTACTTTACTGGTGTACTTTTTCAGTTTTATTCGATTTTCTCAAAAGTGGCTCTAACGATTTTGATTAAAATTGATAAATCAACTATTTTTTAGTTCCTCTTTAAAACGTATATTTTCATTTTTCCCTGAAAATTATTTGACGTAGCCTTCATTTTGCTGATGAAGTATTTGAATTTTTTTAAATTCATTTCCGGCTCTTCCTTCCACAGAGCCAGCTAAATCTCTATGGGGATTTGCATAATTTCGATTCAAAAGGGGGTCGGTCCCATTTGGAACTTTTTAAACATTTAAAAAAAATTTTCCCAATCCAATTATGAGTTAAAATTTTGAAAAATAACCATAGTTTATTTCAAACAGTCAACATTTGAAACGCAAGTTTGCAACTAAGGTGCTATGATGGGAAACTAAATAGATATATATCTCGACCCAAAGACAAACACAGTGCACAACTTTCGATTGCCGAAGGTAAAAGAAGATTGTGTGCTGTGCGACCAGTCACACCAGATTTTTATTAAGTTAAAATTTTTCTAAAGTATCTCATTAATCACCCACCGGTTTGTTCATCTAACTGGTTAGCTGATTCCACTCAAGTTGAGATTTTTCTAAAGACCGTTTATAAATGCAAACCTTAACCTTGTAAACTACCAATCTAGCACGTTCAACATTCAGTAGTTTAGAACATCCTGGGTGGTCTTAAATTTGCATCCCGAAAGTTTTTATTAGTCGTCGTTATCAAAAAAGAAGAATAAACAAACACAAGGGCGTCCAAAAGATGACTTCTTTGGCGATGAGGCCCTCCAAAAGGGTATCTCTAATAACAATAATAAATTTCGACTAGGCCCTGTTCAAGTATGCCGTAGTGCCAAGGTATACGTGTTTTGCTCGATCAGCACACACGTGTATATATGTCTGACAATTTCCACAAAGGAAACTGCTGACATCACTTCCGGGACACCTTCCCCCACTCCATCTATCTCCCTCGCGATGTTTATATGATAGCGAAATTTTTATTTTGACATGCATTATAAAAAAACAAATCCACAGGCAAATGAAAAAGAGGGAAAAAAAACAAGCGGGAAACTTTTCATTTCTATTGAGACTTAAATTCTCTTTCTAATGAACTTCATTACTGCCTTAAGTAGAATAAATTGACGGGTTATAAAATGAAGATGGCTCCTTAACACTTTTGCATATTTCACACTGAAAATACTGAATAATAAAATGCAAGAATAATATTTATATAATATATTTTGTCCCTAGATAATTATATTCACATAATTTAATAAAATATAGATATGAAAAATATTTCTTTTGTTATATAGCCATTTAAATAGATAATAATGAAGAACCGTTATTTTTTATTCATTTATACTATTTTTTAGATTATATAACAAATCCAACCAAGATCCAAATTTTTTTTTATTAAATAGAATCCTAAAATGAATAGTAACACAAGAACATTGCTTAGAGTGTAGGCCTACAATCGAAAACATAAAAAAAAAAAACAATTACTCATTAAAATTTGTATTCTCCCGAACTGTCAAAATAAGCTTTTGAATAGAATAAAATCGGCCATAAAATACTAATACTTTACTGAAGTACTTTTTCAGTTTTTTTCGAATTTCTCAAAATCGGCTTTAACGATTTTGATTAAAATTCATAAATTAACTATTTTTTAGATGCTCTTTAAAAAGTATATCAATAAAATTTTTCGTGAAAATTGTTTGAAGTACACTTTACTGATGTATTATTACAGTTTTTCCAAATTCATTTTCCTGCTTCCATAGAGCCAATGTTAAATCCCAATGGAGATTTACATGTAAATTTCGATTCACAAGGAACCTGGAACTTTTTACATATTTAAAATTTTTTTTTCCAATTATGAAATTTTGTATTTGTGATTTACTCTTGTGTATAAAATACCCAAATATGAGATTAAAATTTTGAAAAATAATCATAGTTTATTTCAAGCAGTCAACATTTAAAGCTAGAAAACTAAGGTGCCATGGAAAACTAAATCTATCTCATCACAAAAAAAAACCTGCTGTGCGACCAGTCACACCAGATTTTTTACCTTGCGTAGAAAGAGCAAAAGATTTATTTAAATCGGAATTTAATTTTACTTCAAATGAATATTAAATAAATTTTTTTCATTTTGTTTACTTATTTATTTGATCTTTTCAAAGAGTTTTAGGAAAAAAAAAATGTAATACCACCTGTTTGAGAGTAAAGCTCTCTAAAGAAAAAAAAAATTCCATTTTACTAATATTAATTTTATATGACTTTTTTTTCAACTGCCAACTCTTCTCTTTGATCTTGAACTCGAGAATAAGTTCAAATGCACAATAATTATAATTGTACCAAATTAACCTTGAAGAATTTTTTTATCTTTTTAATTTTTTCCACTTCTATCAAATCCTATTTTACATTTGAAAAGCAGTTTGATTTTCAATGTAAATCCAACTTGAGAAATTTTATTGAATAAAATTTATTCAACGCACCGAGAATACCTCGCAGCATAATTACTTTATTTAATAACACTCATATTCATTTTTAATATTTCTCTTGAATTCCATTTTGATGAACTATATAGAAATGTGTTAAACTAATTAGTAGTTAAATTTCGTCACTTCTCGAAAGCAAATCGCTATCCTGGCTGAAATACAATAATATAATGAAATAGTACTCTCTACGAAAGTTGCCTTTGTAGAGGTATTTTAATGAAAGTAAGAATAATTCGACAAGTTATTACTTAACAAATTTTTTTTATTGTTATATACACCTATACATAATGCTAAGTAAGTAATTCTTTTAATTATATAAAAAAAATATATATATATTTCAAAATTATTTCAAAAAAATATTTAGGAAATTTAAAATCACCTGCGTAAACAAAATTTTTATATTTTTATTATTTAATTTAATATTGTGCAATTGATTGTCAAATATTCACAATACTTAAGCAACCTATTTAAAAAGGTACTTTTTTGTCACCTACTTTAAAAAAAATGAAAACAAGTACAATTCTAAAAATTTTTAACCTTAAAAAAAAATTGGAAATTCTTTGTTTGATCTTATTTATTTTCCAGTCCTATGTTGGACCTTTTTACTTTTTTTTAGTCCGAATTAGCTGATTTCTTTATCTTTTAACCCAATTCTAATTACAGTAAAATCCCTCTTAACCGGCCTGGTCGGGACCCTACCTAATAACCGTTTGGCCGGTTAATCCGAGGTTTCGGTGAAAAATTGATTTTCATTAATTTTCATCACCTGCTTTCGTTTTTCTAACTCGCTCATTTTTGTTTAAGAGATCTCAAACCTACCTATGTTGTAGAAAAATAGACCGGGAAGCAAGTGAGTAAACAAACTAGGAAACATATTGCACAATGTTGCACCAGATAGTTTAATTAAAATATAAAAAAAGTAATTTATATATTATATATGTAATATATGTAATAAAATGATGTATGATAAATATTTCATTACATAGTTAAGTCCGGGGTCCCGGTTACAGCTGAGTGGGCCGATAAATATATGTAATTTATATTCCTAATAAGATAGGCCGGATAATCCGAGGACCGGTTGATCCGAGAGGGGTTTTACTGTAGTATTTTTTAATGAGTAAAATTTTTTAATTAAAATTAATTGTTGGGTTAGATATCGATCAAAAAATAATTTTTATTTTTGAACTACTTCATGAAAGTTACTCTCATAACCACAATGCAATTTCGGACACTGAAGAACACAATATTTTAATTTATAAAATATCCTGTGAACTAAATTATTTATTATTCCGATTTTCAATCTACAAGCGGAAGAGGATTTTATAACAACACAATCATATAAATCATTTTACTAAAAAAAAAAAAAAAAAAAAATGCCACCTCATTTTTGAGAGCAACATAATATCGCAAAAAGCGGACCGAATAGAAAGAGAAAAAAGAGGCCAGGCCAGCCCCTAAGGCTTTGCATCGCGAGACAAAGAGAGAGAGGAGAAGTGAACCCAAGAACCCGAACCCGTCAAGAGAGAGAGAAAGAGAAAAAGATACCCGTTTCTCCACTCTCTCCTTGTGACCCCAAAGTGGTCTTTGGCGGCGACGGCGAATAACGGGACCCTCCCCCACCTCCCTTCATATAGATACCTGTAATAATAATACATGCGTCATAGGAAAGACCGATAGGACACAAGCCCGGTTCAAGGATGCTAAAAAAAAAAATAAGCTACGGGAAGATTACAATAACTAAAGCACGATTTATGAGAATTTAGTAAAAGATATCAATCCGGAGAGTGGAAAAAAAATAAACGATGAAATTTGATAGATTATAAAAACAAATAAAAACCAACTGTCACATTTTTGACAATTCTCAACAAGTTAATCTTGACTGCTGAAGTTTTTTTTGTAGAGAATTTTAAAAATATCTATCTCATTCTAACACTCTGCACCAGTGCTGCCAACCAAATTTCCAAAAAAGCAGGGAATTCCAATAAATCGAAAAAAGCAGGAGAAATTGCCTATACAAAATTCAATATCATTTGACCTTTTTTTACTTTCTCTTACCCTTATATATATACAGAGAAAGTATTGGCGATCATGTCAAAAATTCGATGTCGAGATTTTGATGGATGTACATGTTTTCAAGTCCCCTGAATTCAAAAAAGTGGGCCCCGCAAATTGGCCTGTCTGTGAACAAAATAGCTCAGGAACTAAAAGAGCTGCGAGGTTGAAATTTTATATTTAAGTTAGGCACCCCCACAAGGGGTGAAAATAAGCTTTTGAATAAAATCGGCTAAAAAGGGACCCTCCCCCAACAACTGAAGTACTTTTTTCCGATTTTCTCAAAATTCGCTCCAACGATTTTGATTAAAATTCATAAATCAACTATTTTTTAGATGCTATTTAAAAAGTATGTATATCAGTAAAATTTTTCGTGAAAATTGTTTGAAGTATACTTTACTGATCTATTATTTCAGATTTTTCCAATTTATTTTCCGGCTCTTCCTTCCATAGAGCCAATGTTAAATTCCTATGGGGATTTGCATGTTAATTTCGATTCATAAGGTCCCCTTTGGAACTTTTTATTTTAAGTAAATTTTCTCCGCGTAACTGAAATGACTCCATTTTTTTCAATGTATTTGACCTTTTTTTTTTTGTAAATTTTCCCCGCGCAACTCAAATCATTACATTTTTCCAATGGGGATTTTTTATTTTCTAGAATGCGAATCTCATTTGACCTTTTTTTTTTTGAAATTTTTTCCCCGCGTAACTCAAATAATTCCATTTTTCCTATGCAAAATTCATATCGTTACACCTTTTTTTCCCCTAATTTGTAATATAAAATGAATTATGAAATTTCAAAAATAAAATAAATAAAAAGCCGGGGATTTAGGTAAAAAGAGCACGAGTAAAGCGGAGGTTGTCTAAAAAATCCCGAGATCTGTCTAAAGCTTGAGAGTTGAGGGTTTTTCTCTGCCCTAGGATTTAAATAAAAGCGTTTTGTAATATATGTAATTTTTAAAGATTGTCTTTTTATTTTTAATGTATTTTATACAGTGGACTGGTTGGATGGGAATACCGCAAGCCAAAAATTAAAGAAAAAATAAAAAAATAAATAAAAGCGTTCATTTTTTTTAGCTTCCTAATGAGGTATATTCATTCTTTCACTCACTGTTGCAAATTTTTTTTTTTTTATTTGTTCATGACTACACCGGCTTATTTAATTATTTAAATCAATTACATTAATTCCTTGCTTATTTTAATTAACTCTATTATGATTATAATTCTAAAATTTATCTAATTAATATGAAAATTTAAAGCGGAACTAAAATATGAATTTCATAACTGCTTTTTCTATAGTTTACAATAAATAACCAATTTGAATATCTGAGTTTACTTAGAATACTGAAGTAAGGGAAATGTTACTTCTCTAAAACTAACAAAAGATTTTTTAGCCAATTAATGAAAAAAATTTTTTTTTTACATTTTTAAAATAAAATTTATTAACTCATCAGAAAAAAAATTAGCTCGTTAAGAAGAATAATACACTTTAAGGTTTAAAATTTTAACAAAACGTCATGATTAGTATTAAATAATTGGGCGATCATAATAAAAGTAAAATATCGATAAGACACGCTCAATTATTTATAACAATGAAAAATAAAATTTTGATGATGAAAAATAAAATTTTCGGATGAGTTTGAAAAAATATTTTGTTCTAAAAAGTTCGATTAATTGTTCAGATTCATTCGCGGAATGAGAAATACCCAAAAACGCAAAAACAAATTTTTTTTTTTTAATTATTATTTGAATAATTAAACAATTTGATTAATGATTTTATAAATCAATTATATTTCAAACAAGGTAATATCTAATTTTGCAATAAAAAAAAATTTTATTGGCTCTTTTTCAAATAAATTCAACATTCAAAATTCTTAATTGCCAATTATTTATTTATTTTTTAGACGAAAGAAAAATTAATTCGAATGAAAAAACTCGTTCAAAGAGAATTTTAATTTAATTCGGCATTCTCTGATTATATACCGTATATTGTATCTTACTTAAATTTGCAGATACAAAATTTTTTTTATCTACAATTAGGACACTATTAAATAAATTTATTAATTAAAAAAGTGTTATTTCTATTATTTTAAATAAAATGTTTATTGATTTGTGGAAACTGCCGCTTGAAGAAAATAATTTTCATGAAAATTCGCTTTTCACTCTCCAGTTCACTCAAATTTATTGTAATATATATAGAAAATTAATTATTTTTAGAGAATTTCAAAAATAAATTTTTGGCTTACAATCCTAGTAAAAATTTAGAACGTTTCGGTCATTTGCTCTTTGGACGTCAAAAAAGTCATCGAAATTTATATTTTTATTAACACTTAACCTCGATTTTATTGCCAAAATTTTATAAATACACCTTTTATTAATAAAATTAAAAATGTATGTTAAGTAAAATCATATTTTTAATAAAAAATTTATCTAAAATAGTAAATGGAATATTAAATAAAAAAATATTAATATTTCATTTTTTTTTTTTTTTTCATTTAGATGTATTTATATTCATATTTTTATGAATGAAAAAACAGACTCATTTTATTTCATATTAATAATTATAGTCCAGATAAAACAACTGACCCGATGAATTTATTTTATTATTAATAAAATAATTCATCAGATTTTGCATTTGCTACATTTACATATTTTTTTTTCTCTCTTTAATCTTTTATTAAAAATATTTTAATTTTTACTTTCTCTTTACGAAGAGAAAGTCTTCATATTTATTTATTTCTTTAAATTACTTTATGTATTTTAAAGTGATGCCTTTTGGTCAGGGGTTCGCATCCCGTCTCATGCTGCAAAAATTGAATTGTCTACCGATCAAATATTGAAATAAACAGAGACATTTAGACCCCAACAAACAAACAAAAATAGATATTTATAGGTTTAAAATTGAAAATAAAATGTTGAAAGGTATCTGCTTATACGGTATTTAATAAATTAAATAAAATCACGAACCGAACCTCAGATCATTGGATTTCTATTTCAGATGACATAAATAAAGTTTTTCGCAGGTTAACGGGACAAATAAATGTTTATGTCTGACATTTTATCGCTCTTATATTTAATTTAATATCTAATCATTTTTATTTAAATTAAAATTCTATTTTTTTTTTTTTTTTTTTTTTGATACACTTGATACATTCTAATATTATGGCTCAATAAAAAATACAGATAGGATAAGAGTGTTAAGCGTATTTTTACTTTCTCTTACCTCTATATATGTGCTAATATAGTCTATATAGAGAGAGAAAGTATTGGATTTATGTCAAAAATTCGATGTCAAGATTTTGATGGATCTTCACGTTTTGAGGTCCCCTGAATCCAAAAAAGTGGTTTTCGCGACATGGTCTGTCTGTCTGACTGTAAACAAAATATCTCAAGAACGAAAAGAGCTAGGAAGTTGAAATTTTATATTTAGGTTAGGCACCCCCATGGGACGTGACAGGAAGCTTTTGAACAAAATCGGCCAAAGAGTACTGGTACTTTACTGATGTAGTTTTTCAGTTTTATTTTCGATTTTCTCAAAATTTGCTCCAACGATTTTTTTTTTTTTAATTCAAAAATCAATTATTTTTTAGATGCTCTTTAAAATGTATATTCTCATTTTGACTATTTTTGCACAAGCTGTGCGCCAGTCACACCAGATTTGTTTGATTTTGAACGGCATTTGACAGCATGTCCACCATTTTTAAAATTAAAAACTCGAAAACAAAGAATGAAATAGCTTGTATTTGTATTTTGAAAACTAAAATAGAAGATTCGAAATTAGTTCGGTACAGATAGCGCTGTAGTGGCAATAGAGTTGTAGAACAAGTTATTTCATAGAATACATTAACTAATTTCTTTGAGCTAATTTCCTTTTACGTTTCAACTGACTGATCGCTCTAAAACTCAGTTTTAGGATTATAGCGTATGGTTGTTGGCAAACATAAATCCGAGGATTTTTTTTTGGAAGATAAATTTAGCATATAACAAAAAGTAGAAATAATATTGTTAATTCACAATTATTGTAGAAAATAGGTTGCGTGGGTGACATCGATTTTGATTTATTAATGATGTGTACCCAGGTTTGCACTTTATTCCCACACCTCCCTCTCCACTTTCAATGAAACTTGATCACTAAAATTCGAGTTTAAATGTTTAGCGGTATAATATACACGTATGCTATGATGTTGTGAAACTTGAGAACCCAGAGGCCACTTTATGAAACCAGACTAAATACCCCCCCCCCCCCACATATTTATTTTTTTTATATAAACCACACTCCTACTCTTTAGCTATTTAACTCGTTGTCCGAAACAAGTCGTGATCAAGAAGCAGCGAATCTTCAAAACCGTCTTTTAAAGAATCTCATTGAATTTAAATATAATAAAGAGAAAAAAAATTTCATTTCTAAAGAAACTTAATGACTTGGTTTAATGATATATAAACCGTGTTAAAATAAGACTAATTTCTCATTAAAAAAAGTCAAACTTCGCCTTTAAGAAAAAAAATCTGGTGTGACGTCCAGCACACAACTTCCTCTTACTTTCGCTAAACGAAAGTTGTGTACTGTGCTTGCCACACCAGATTTTTTGGGTCGAGATATATTTAGTCTCCCATAGCACCCTTAGGTCCAATGTTGACTATGGTTATTTTTCAAAATTTTAATCTCATTTGGATATTTTATACACAATAG
Source organism: Euborellia annulipes (assembly GCA_023213315.1). Taxonomy (NCBI): domain Eukaryota; kingdom Metazoa; phylum Arthropoda; class Insecta; order Dermaptera; family Anisolabididae; genus Euborellia; species Euborellia annulipes. The sequence goes on from JAKCPI010026941.1 coordinate 25,786, forward strand.
AGAATCCAAAATATTGAAAAATTTGAAATACTACATCAGTAAAGTGTGCTTCAAACAAATTTCAGGACAAAATGAGAATATACATTTTAAAGAGCATCTAAAAAATAAATGATTTATGAATTTTAATCAAAATTGTTAAAACCAATTTTGAGAAATTCAAAAAAACCTGAAAAAGTACTTTAATAAAGTACTAGTACTTTTTAGCCGATTTTGATCAAAAGCTTATTTTGACTCTCCGGGCGGGTATTTAACTTAAATATAAAATTTCAATCTCGTAGCTCAATTCCTTCTGCTTAAAATCCTTACATACAGACAAACAGCCCGCGGCACTTTTTTGGACTCAGGGGACCTCAAAACGTGTATATCCATCAAAATCTCGACATCGAATTTTTGACATGATCGCAATACTTTTTCTATATATATTACATATATAAATAAGAGAAAGTAAACAAAAAAAAAAAAAAATACTTATGAAATGTGAAAATATTTAAAATAATTACTTTAGTACTTGTTCTCAGAATTATTTTTTAAGATCAGAAAAGCTGTCTTAACTCGTGATGCTCGTGGTTTCAGTCCTGTTTTTTCCCTTTTAGATCATTTCCTTAAATGGTGGTTACATATAATTTTTAAAAATATTTATTTTCAATTATTAAAATAAATTTGTTATTTTTTTATTCCCCTGCTCCAGAGGTCATTTTAGTCATTCATTTATGGTTACATTTTATGACGATATTTTGTTATATAACTCGTTAGCTGCCGATGGCCTCGCAAACTCGTTCTAGAAGCTCATCCAAGCCTCCGGACCCTTCCTTACCTGTCGATATCTAATCAGAGTGACTAATCTCTACCAGCACTCTGCTCTTCATACATGGCCAAGGACGTCAAGAGAGGGGACTGATCCACTAAAATATTGCATTTTCTAGGATATATCGTCATCTTTTTTTTGAAAAATATTTTTTAAATATAAATATTTATATGTTTCCAAATTTAATTACAATATTTCATTGAATTCTAAATCCAGAGAGATTTATTAAACATTTATCATTTCTGAATTAGAAATTTTCTCACTAAAAATTTCTTATGATTGATGTTGGTTATTGACCTTTTATAAGCGAGTATCAATTTAATGGTAACAATAGTCGGTTTTCATCCCTCACTTTTCTTAAAAAATTTATTCCATCAAACTTTGTAAGATTTTTGTTTGTTAAAATTTATTATTTAATTAAATTATATTTTTCCTGTCTTACAGGAACTTTAAAAAATGCCTCGTGGTAGAATTTCTTGATTCTTCATTGAAGTCTTTACCTATTGACTTCTTGAGATCTTCAGTCCATTTTGTAGCCGTTTTCATGTAGGATATATTAGTCCTGTCTTCTTTTTGGGTGAATTTGTTTGCGGCTCTTCCTCCTCCATCATTGTCTAAGATATCTGTTATAAGCTGTTTTGCGGCGGTAGAGAGCCTTCCCGCGAATAAAGTAACGCATAAGACATCATTGAAGTAATACAGGGTGGTCCAAGGTAGATAGCTGATTTGGGAATAAAAAAATAATGAACACTTAGAGACTTACATTTTAATTTTTCTCATATTGGACAATAATGGAAGTTTTTAATTACATGGTTTTAAACAGTATATCTCGCAAATGTTTACCTCCACAATCCACACACTGTTTCAGTTGTTTTCTGAAATTCTCATGCTCTTTTTCAAGCATGTCTTCTGTTATTATTGGTTCTTTAGGTCTTCCAGGGTCTTGGGACGGTTGCAAAACACCTTCGACTTCAGGTAACCCAAAAGAAAACAATCGCATTGGGTTAAATCCGGTAAGCGTGAGGGCCACTTGAGATCCTCCTTCCGAGAGATTAGCATTCCACGCACTCACCGGATTTAACCCCATGCGATTTTTTTTCTTTAGGCTGAAGTTGAAGTTGTACTGCAACCGTCCCAAGACCCTGGAAGACCTACAGAACAATATTGAGGCTGTAATTGCAAGAATACCAGAAAATATGCTTGAAAGAGTGCATGAGAATTTCAGAAAACGACTACAGCAGTGTCTGGATTGTGGAGGTAAACTTTTGCCAGATACACTGTTTAAAACCATATAATTAGAAACTTCCATTATTGTCCAATATGAGAAAAATGTAAGTTTCTAAGTGTTCATTATTTTTTTATTTCATTCCCAAATAAGCAATTTACCGTGGGCCACCCGGTATATTTATCATAGTTGTTTTTTCAGGGAGTTAATAGTGGTCGATAATTTCTTATAAATATAAATTATTTACTGATTTTTTTGTCATCTTATTGTAAATTATCACAGTATGTTCAGACAGACAATGCAAGTTGAATAAAAGCGTTTAAAAAAAGGACTAATTATCATTTAATTTCAAGCTGGGGAAACCCAACAACACGGAGGAGCAAAAAAAAAGTAATTTTTCTTATCCACTTTTTTTGCCAGGCTCTGAAAACAATTTATTTCCGGTGCCAGAACCGCATATTCATAAAAATTTAATTAATTACACTTTATGAAAAATTATCCAGCAAAAGATGGAGTTAAAATTCCCACGATAAATTGTAATTTTATTTTATTTTTTATTTTTTAATTCTTTATTATTTTGGAGATTTCAACGCTCAAACTCTTCGCACCAAAACAACAATAACAAAACAACATCATGTTTATTTTTTTTTTCTCCTTTCTTCCTCATCGGTTGTTCTTTTTTTTCGTTGCCTGCGGTCGTTCTTACCTGCGTCTTATTTTCTTCTTCTTTTTCTCCTCTACTTCTTTCTCGGTCGCTGCTTTCGATTTCGTAACTTGCTTTTATATATAAGCGATGTGCTAGAGAACTGCGGTCACGCCGCGACACACACACACACACACACACACATACATAAATATATACATAGACAAGATCGAGGAGAAGTACAAAAGAATGGCGTCGCTCAGGTGCACTCGGCAGGGGAATTTGTCCCCCCACTGCTTCGTTTTTTACCACAAGAAGTTGAAGGCCGCGATCGCCATGACTGCTTGCTTGCTGGCTGCCAAGCGAAACTCCTTTGCAACTACTACACCAGTCAAAGTCAACCAACTACTGTCTGTCTACCAAATCGACACTTTTTATTTATGTTTATCGCTTTTTCACACATACATTTGATTACAATAATTTACATAAAAGATCGCTTAAAATCAATCAATCGCAATCATTTTAATTTTAAATAAAAAAAATATTTGTAAATACTGAAAAACAAGGTGTTCACTTGTTTTACATTATGGTTTTGTATAGTCAACGGATTGAATAGGGGAATCACCGAATTACGATCGTCATTGTCTCTAGGCACTTTTGCATAAAACTAAATTTGTCAGCCCTTTCAATTTAATTCAATTGTTCATTTTGCATTATTTTTTGTTTGTTAATATCCAATTAATTTAAAATTTAATCGGAACTGTAATTTAACCCACCAGAAAGTTTCTCAACTAGTGCAGTAGTTAATTATTTTTTGTCCTAATTTGTGTAAAAAAGTATTTTGAAAAATTTTGATTTGATTTTAAGATTAAAAAAAAAAATAATGATTTTTTAAATTTTATTTAAGGCCTTTTTCGGCATCGAAGGCCATTTAAACCCCGTCCATATTTATTTAAATTGATTGCTAGCCTATACAATTTAAATGAATTTTTGTCGCATGGATCGAACCCGCGACCCTTGACACAAAAGGCCAGCACGCTAACCACTGCGCCAAAGCCCGATTGCTATAATCATTTGTTAAAAAAGTTGAAATACAATAACATTAAACTTTGATAGACTTATTGGACAAGATGGTACCGGAGACTGGGGAAATTCTAATAACCGACAAATAAATCAAAAATTTTCTCATTTAATACTCTTGATTTTTATTATTCCTTGTCTGGATATTTTATTGCAATATTTCTTGCATAAAGTAATTGAAATGAAAAATTTTTTTTAACAACATTTCAATTAAAATAAAGAATCATAAGTTTTATGATTTATCCATTCAATTACCTTAGCAAATGATGATAGTTTGAGATAAATTTTTTTTATTAACAAGATAAGAAAACTTAAATAACTATTAGAATCATTCATCGGCAAATAAAAAGTAAATTGAATTTTTCTTTAATAGGTAATAAGAATTTATCAATTGTGTTTGGAGCCTTCAGATTATAATTTATTTGTTGTCCTTTCAAACCCCCCCCCCTAAAAAAAAATTAAATTAAAATATTATCTTTATTGTCTGTGAATTTGTCAATTTGCTTTCTATTTTATTTTTTATCTATAATATTTTACTAGTTAAAAACTTGATTCGCTAAAACTATCAATAATCACATTAAATAGGCTAATTAAAATAAAAATTTATATACTAAATCTTCTTTTTCGCGTTATTCAAAACAAATCGCCGGATGCTAGTTATCATTATAAATATATAATATTTTCTTTTTTTTTTTTTAGTGATAAAAATCGATTTTAATAAACATCGACGTGTATAAATAAAACAGTAGAAGTTTGACAGCTCAAGGATTGACAGATCCCAGCATCTGAATCGATTAAGGACATTCAATCCTTTTCGATTATTTAAAATGCTTTTATAGTACTACTAGTAAAAACACCATTTAATTACTAACACTTTTTTTTATCCCCTACACCAAAATAAGATTTTAATGCGTCTATTTACCTCCAAGTCCATTATGAAATCTCATTTATAATATCTCTGCGTTTTATGAACCATTATATTTATTATTATTTTTTTTTTTTTTGTTAAAAGATATTTAAATTTTCTTATGAACTTTTGGTTTAATTACATCGAATATTTATTTTCGATTTTTTTGTAAATATTTTGTTTGATAAAATTGCCTTATCAAAAAGAATTTTCTTTTATCATTTTAATTAAAAACGGACCTTGTGATCTCACTATTATTAAAATGCATTTTTTTTTTATCAAATTTTTTTGATTTTAAATAAACAAAAATAATTTGCAAAAGATGGAAACGAAATGCTCTGAGAAAAAAAAATAGGTCTGGAATATTCATCAGTCATTAATCTAAATGACCTTTGATTTAATTGAATTGAGTGGAATTTTATACCAATAATGAACAAAACACGTTCGTTTATTAACAAAGTTCAAAAATTTCATATTTAGAATAAGCGATTAAAGACCTTGATACAGGAAATTGTTATTTTGTTGATCTTCTAAATGCATATAATTCTACGTACTGTTGCTTAATATTTCCGACATATGAAATTTACATATTTCTCAAATAAATAAAGAAGGATCTTAAAAAAAAAGACAAGTTAAACAATTTCACGAAAAGTTTCATTACAATAGCAAGTAACATCGAGGAATACTAAAAATATTAAAAAAATTAATTTCTTTTGTAACCCTTTTTGGCTACAGAGGCTATTAGGGGCTATTACTTTATTTTAAATAAAAATTAATATTTGAAAATGTTCAATTTTATTTTTCTATTATACTATGATGGGACTGGTCGCACAGCACACAACTTTCACTTAAAGTTGTGTTCTGTGTCTTGTCACACCAGATTTTTTTCGTGTCGACATATATTTAGTTTCCACCGATACGTATATTCAAGATGAAATAAAAATTTATAAGTGTTGGAAAATATTTTGTTACCATGGCAACCATTTCTCCTATATTTTCTAGGAAGTCATCAGTGAGCGTCATAATTAAGTCCCCACCTAGGAGCTAGAGCCTTGAGTATATGGTATCTAGTGAAAATGACCGCAAAGGTAAAATAGAATCTGATTCAGATGATTTTATTTTACCTTTGCGGCCATTAAAATTATTTCACTATATACTGTATATACTCAAGGCACTAGGTCCGAGGTGAGGACTTAATTGTGGCGCTCACTTTACAAGAGTAAAGTGTGCTTCAAAAGATTTCAAGGAAAAATTAAAAATATACATTTTAAATAACAACTAATTGATTTTTGAATTTTAATCAAAATCGTTGGAGCGAACTTTGTGAAAATCGAGAAAAAACTGAAAAAGTGCATCAGTAAAGTACTAGTACTTTTTGGCCGATTTTGTTCAAAAGCTTCGTGTTATGTGCCAGAGCGGTGCCTAATATGAATATTAAATTTCAACTTCCTAGCTCCTTTCGTTCTAGAGCTATCTTGTTCACACACGCACTTAATTGTTGCGCTCACAGTACACACACACATAGACAAACCATGCTGCGAAAAGTACTTTTTTGGACTCAAAACGTGTAGATCCATCAAAATCACGGCATCGAATTTTGACATGAATCCAATACTTTCTATATATATTAAATATGTAGGTAAAAGAAAGTAAGAATCTAAAAATTCACATAATAATAAATATTTTATTTCTTCTCTTAACCATAGAGCGCTGAAATTTTTTTCTTTTCAACTATTTTAAATGAATATTTTTTCATATCCAATTGTAAGGGGAAATTTTTTTTTTATTCTAACTTAAGAAGACTGCAAAGTCTAGTATTGTAATATCCCTATTATCTTAGCTGAAGAAAATGGCATTTATAATATAATAATTTCACGGTAACATCGAAGGAAAGGAACTTGGAGAAGAAAAGGAATTCCAAGCGTTTACATTATCTCGGTAATTTGCTGATGGTTAATCGTGTGTCCATGTGGCGCGGCGCTCTTGACATTGCCGAGTCATACCTTGGCAGTACCCACTTCAGGCCTTCAGCTACGTGAAGCATGACGAGGCGAGTGTGTCTGCCTGCAATCGCGGGGATTCGAACTCAGGCACCGTGACCGCAAAGCTTAAACTGCCCGTGTTGCCAATTGTCCTAACTAAAACGGCAACATCGCCTTCATTTCTCTTCTTTTCTTTTTTTTATTATTTTTACTCGTTCCCCACTTGTCTTAGAAAATAAAATATCCCATCTTAGTGGCTATCGTCCTTGAAACTTGGCAAATGGACTTCGCCCCCGGAAATGGACCCCTTCTGGCGTTTAGTTCCGGAATCACCTCAATCGGCAGGTTTTGGCTTTTTATTTTTAACTACCCTTTTAAAACCCCAACCACTATATTTCGGTAATTTAACACTAATGTACCATGATACTATTGTAGTACATAAACCACTTTGTTTTTCATCTAAATAATTTATTTTTATATCAACAAGTATTAAAAAATCTTGGGGAGGGGGGGTGACAAATTACAATTTTTTATAAAACCAACCTAATTTATGGTCTTTTCAAAAAATAAACATTTTTTTTATATAAAAAAATAAATTATTTTAACCACAATATGAATTTGAATAAATTTTCTTATTTAAGGGTTAAGGTATTTTTCAGGGGCGTATATAGAACTTTTTTCGGCGGGGGGGGGGCTTGAACTCAAAAATTTTTCTGCGAAAAAAATTTTTTTCATACGAAATTTTTTGCGAAACATTTTTTCTTTTGAAGAATCAGTTTTCCACCCTGCGGAAAAATTGTTTGCGCTGATGTCTGTATATCCCTATATATGTATATGTGTTTGGGAAATTTCGGGGTGGGGGGCCCGGGCCTTCTCGCCCCCCCCCCCCTTATATACGCCCCTGGTATTTTTTATCATTATTTTTTATTTAAATTAAATTTCTTTCTTTTATTATTTATTACTCAATTTCTAAAAATAATTTATACATTTTTTTGTTAATATTTGACATATATAACGAGTTGTAAAATTTGTTGTTTGCTTGCTGGAAGATAGGCAACATTAATGTCTGATCAGATTTTTCGATTTATTGCTCCACATCTATAGATACCTCGCAGTTGTTAAATCTCCCTATACAGTGAGACAGTGAGGCTCTAGAGCATTTGGTCATAAAATCTGAATTGTTCATTTGAATTCCCATTATTTCTTAATATTGATATTCTCTAAACTTGGAAATATTTAAATACTTATCTTTGATAAGCATAATATTTAACTGAGCAAATAGATTAAATTGTGATGTTTATTTGTCGAAATAGACAATCGATCAAATTCTACTGTTACGAGTTTCAGCTCTGCTTTCGTATTGTCTAATAGCACCAGCTAACTTTGTTCCTCTCTATTCTGTTCCCAGATCTTGTCTTGTGAATTTAAAATATGCAACCTGCTCTTCAGGCAAGCATCTCTGATTGCTTTCTTCAAAAATTTTTTCTTTCATTTATTATTCTTTTTTTCCACAAATTTTTATTTAAACATTCGATATACTTAATATGAATGGATATAAAAGGCTGGTGATTTTCGATTCTTTTTGTTAAAAGACAGCTTAAGAATATCAAAGAGGGTATTAAGGATCTAATTTCTTATAATCAAAAATATATTCCCATCTCCCATTCCCTACGGCAGCAAATCGTTTATGACTTTTTTTTTCTCTCTCTCAACTGTTGGGTAATTTTAATTGGCCCTTTTGCTGCTGCTTCGAGTTAACATTGAGGTTTGGCCCTGAATTAGCAAGTCAAACCTTTCGCTTCCGTTGATTCTAGTTTCTCTCCCCTCCAACTCCCCCTCCCCCTCCACCTCCTTCTCCTTCTTTCTCATACACACTTACTCATCTCTCCCACCTGCCCCGATCTGAAAATTGAAAATTTCACTTTCAAAAATAAAATAAAATAATAAATATCTCTCGTATATTTTTTTTTTCTAGAAGCTTTTTAGCATTGCAAAAACTTGTTTATGCACCGAAACTTGACATTAGTTCAAAAAACTTGCTGATGGATTGATGGGACTGTGAAATAAATTTGCATTTCGTTGAGACGTAATATTCAAGGCTCTATTCATATTTGGGGCCGTATCGATGGATGATATACACCACACCTCTCTTAGACTAACAAAAGATAGCGATTTATTGAATCAAGATATAAATATATATATAGAGTTTTTAATGTACTGTTTGCTAGAGTTCTTCACTGAATTTGCATGCATGTGTGTGCGTGAAGGCGTAGTTCCGGTCTCTCCGTTGGTGAGCAGAATGGGAAAAGCAAAGATTATAATAGGAACCATTTTCTTTTTTTATCAAATTTTAATATTTGTTCAGAACATCGATTTATTGTTATATCAATTTCAAGGCAAGCAAATATGGAGAAAATAAGAGGGGGTGTTAAAAAATAGCCGGAATTATTTTTTTACTAGAAAATTCTGCTTAATTTTATTCAAATTCCATTAGGCAGACCTTCAAAGTAATCTCCCTCGGACAAATTACAACGATTCCAGCGTTCAGTCCACTGTTCAAAACACTCCTTGAAGCCTCTTTTTGATAGTCTGTTGAGTACACCAGAAATTTTGTTGTTTAGCTCTTGATCACGAGGTGGTAGATAAGGTAGTAGGCCTAACTATAGTTACTATTGTGAAGTATTGAAGGGGCCATTAAAAAGATCACATCTTGCTCAAATGGGATCCTTAGCCCCGGCACATCAGGACTCAAGTAACAATAACTGAATTAGGCATTGATCCACCACCTTATTCACCGGACCTAGCGCCGTGTGACTTCCACCTATTTCCTGGAGTGAAAAAAGAGTTTCGGGGTCTTTATTTTCAGAGTCATCGAGAGCTAAACAACAAAATTTCGGGTGAACTTCATAGACTATCAAAAAGGGGCTTCAGGGAGTATTTCGAACAGTGGACTGAACGCTAGAATCGTTGTATTTTGTCAGAGGGAGATTGCTTTGAAGGGTCTGTAATGGAATTTGAATAAAAGTAAGAATTATTTTTTAGTAAAAAAAATAATACAGGGTTGACACCCCCTCGTATTTCCTTTGAAAAACAAATTTTTTTGATCCCAAGTTGGTTTTGTTCTTGAGTTTAGTAGGTCAAAAAATTTATAGCCCTTTTCATTTTTTCCCAAACATAAAATTTCAATGTCCCTTGGTTGGGTCGTAAAGTTATAAAAGGCTTTAAATTTGGTCAGCTTTTATTCCCAGCCAGGAAGAGGCGTCATAAAAATTTCGGCCTCAGTTCAATAGGTAGTTGTTTATGGTTGGAAATAAATAAAAAAAAAGAACAACTTTTGGTGATTTTAATGCTTCCTTTAATTGTTTATATTCACTCAGAAGAATAAAAGGATTGTTTCACTTCTGGGGGGGGGGGGGGGGGGGGGGGCCCCCGCAGCAGAGAAATTTTCTTTTAAAAATGTTTTAATATTTATTGGTACAGGTTAGTTCACTACAATCAAAAATTCGTTTCGGTGTTTCAAGGACTATCATCAGAAATTACTGCATTTAAATTTCACGAATAATTTGTTTGATTCTATTAAATCTTTTATTTTAATAACACTATTTATATAAGATATTACTATAATTGCCCGCTTACATTTCATATATTTAATTTGTCGAATGTTGATAAAAAATTTCATAATTACAAGTCAATGGCAAGATTTTTACTTTTTTGTTTTATAAATGCAAATTTTAAATTGTTATTCTTTTTTTCTGGAAATTTTTCACGGTGTCAGACTGACAAATATTTTTTTTAAAGATGAAAAATCAATTTTACTTTCTCTTACCTATATATGGAATATATATATATATATATATATATATATATATGTAGAGAAAGTATTGGATTCATATTAATAATTTTCTGTATCTATGTAGAGATTTTGATGGAAATACATGTTTTGAGGTTCCCTGAGAAAAATTGGGTCCCTCAAAATGGTCTGCCTCAAGAATAAAGAGCTAGAAGTTTGAAATTTTATATTTAAATTTGTTACATAACACGAAGCTTTTGAACAAAATCGGCCAAAAAGTAATAGTACTTTACTGAAGTACTTTTTTAGTTTTTTTTTTTCGATTTTCTCAAAATTTCCTCGATTAAAATTGAAAAATCAATTATTTTTTAGATTTTTACTTTCTCTTACCTCTATATATGTTAATATATGTAGAGAAAAAGTATTGGATTCATGTCAAAAATTCGATGTCGAGATTTTGACGGATATACACGTTTTGAAGTCCCTGAATCCAAAAAAGTGGTTTTCGCGACATGGTCTGTCTGTGAACAAAATAACTCTTTCAGTTTTTTTTCGATTTTCTGTAAATTCGCTCCAACGATTTTTTTTTAAATTCAAAAATCAATTATTTTTTAGATTCTCTTTAAAATGTATATTCTCATTTTGTCATTGAAATCTTCTAAAGACCACTTTACTTTATAGGAGAATATTTTTCCACGTTTATAAATTTGATACTTTTAATTCTAATATATCGGCGGAAACTAAATATGTTTACACAAAAGATGGTGTGACAGGCACGGACAGCTTTCAATTACAAAGCCAGGGAAAGTTGTGTGCTGTGCGACCAGTCACACCAGATTTTTTGCTTCTTTCCCGTTTTCATTTGATAAAAATAAATTTATTTTTTTCTCAAGCTAAATAAATTTTCTTTTATTATACTATTTTTTTTTCGGGATTAATCAAGTGTATTCCCTTGTTTTTATTATAAACCCTCGCTTGGCCACAGGTATTCATACAAGTTGTTGTTAAACACTTGATCAAAATATGGAAAGAATTCCATATTTCAGATCATATGTAAAAACTTTGTTCAATTTATAAAAAATTTAAGATATTTTTCCACCTAAAATTGAAACTGTAGAGAGAGAATGTTTCGAAAGAGAATGTGTGAACGAGAAAAAAAAATAAAAATAAAAGGAAGACGGATGGACGGACAGCAAGCAAATCTATTCCTATCTATCGTGCGAGTGCCAACCGAACCGACACAGCCGGCAAAACCGGCAACCGGCAAAAGTACTTCAAGGTCGAAAACGAGAGTTGCGCGTCCAACGAACGAACGAAAAGAACGAGCATTGAACGGGTTGTGACGTCACCCGACTGGGGCCCCTCACAGTCCGATTCAAGTTCTCTGCCTCCTCGTACTTAACTTTATTTTACTCTCGTTCTAGTACTTTTCATGAGGAGGACTTCACTCTCATCGCTATAATTATCATTTTCACTCTCTTGCATTCGCCATTTTTGGGACTCTCGCTGTTTATATCATTGTAGGCTAATCACGAGAGTCTTGATGGTTAATAGGTAAATTTAATCTTTCAAGCTACGACATGTTATGGCTGATTTTATTATCAATAAATAGGTTGTTATTTCACTTATGATGTTTACCTATTAATTTAGTCTTTCTTCCTGCCTCAGAGGTCATTAGACATTACAAAATAAACATTCCTTCAGCGGTTACTTTTGATTTTTTTTTTTAAATCTTCTAAGTAATCTTATGAATATAAACGAACATAAAAACCACCATTACTATATACTGTATGGCCTACTATATAGTTGGTATATATATTAAAGAAGTGAAATAGACCTATATATATATATATATTTATATTAAATAAGTGAAACTTCTACTCAAGATTCACATTCAGGTTAGCAAATTGTTGTTAGATCTGTTCAAATAATTTTTAATCAATTTATTGGAGTTTTGATTTATTAACTGGTTATCAAGGTATAGATATTTTGAGTTAAATCCCATTATCAGCCGCCTTTTTCTTGTCCCAAATTTACTTGAACTATGCGGGAGTCTTCTTCTCAGTCAGAGTTCATTGTTTTGTAAAGTGGCCCCAACACGATCAATATTTACGTCAATATATTTGCATAATAATTGGCATTTTACAATAATATTGAGCGTCTGTAGATCACATTGATTGTGCAATAAATTGAGACAGTTTGATTTTTATTGTGCAATCTAGTAAATATTGCTTCCTCTGCTGGCAATATTGCGCAATACTAGGTGAGTTCTGGGTTCTGTCTTCCTATTATTCCACATGTTTACTACGCAAGAATCCCCCGCGAACTAATTTATTGAGCAATAATATTCCACCGTGTGGGTTGGCCAAGAAATACTATTGTACAAAATATTGTGCAATATATTGACGTATATATTGGTCGTGTAGGGGCCGCTTAAGTCTTTGAATCGAATTTGTTCACTTCAAAAATAAAAAAGTCTGTTCAGGCGTCCAAAAACATCCGGCGCATGCGCATTAAGGAAAAGTGTATTGCTTTTCATTACTGCGCATGTGATCTTCCCCACTACGCATGCGCCGGACGCCTGATCCAACAGACCTTAATTAAACAGGACCCAGGACCTTGAATATGTTAGCTTGCGAGAGCTGGGCTTTTCATAGGTCCTTAGTTCGACTCTCGGAATATCTTTATTCTTTAATAGTCCTTGATAAATTAAATAATTTTCGTATAATGCACACATAATTTATATTAATACAGTTGGAATTTATAAAGTTTACTATTCATTTATATAATAGAGTATTTTTAATTAACATGAAAATTTTTAAAAAGATTTTCTTCTAGTTTTAAAATAACAGGGTGTTAAGTTGGTATTTAAAATATTTCATCATCTTCATAAATAATAAAACTTGCACAGTGTCGTGTCATTTATTTGCTCAATTTTCCAAGAACATATAACCTGCAACTGTGGAATTTAATATAGTTTTTTTTTTTTTTTTTAACAAACAAATAAATTCTACTCCCTTATTATTCTGACTTTGAAAATTAAGGAAGAACAATACAAAAAATATTTGTTTTCAGTGGTGACATTTGACTAAATGAGCAAAATTAATGACCCTGAAGAGAATGATGATGGCGTGCATATATTTTCTCTCCAGTGACCACTAATTCTTTCCAGTCCCCGAGAGAGAGAGGTTTCCTGAGGACAGGTTCTTCTATATATACATATATATTTTTTTTTTATTTATAAAGGACTGATTGCGTCATTGAATTTCACTGAAATTTTTTTTAACTATCATGCTTATTAGGACATCATCTTCATCATCCACGACTATCTTGCTGATGAAGAATCAACCATATAATCAATTGCATTTCACGAGATCATTACTTTGTCAAGTAAAAAAAAAAAAAATAGATCTTTATTTAGAGAGTCGAAAATTTGAGGTGTGGTCAACTCATCTTATGACGTAGATATTTAAAAAAAAAAACGTCATTCCCTCCAATTCATTGTAATTGTATTTGTATTTTTTTTTTGTTGTTGTAGAAAATGACATTTAATCCATAAAAATGAAAAAATTCACCTAACGCGGGCTTTGCAGCTAGTTGAATATAAATTTAAAATGCAATAATTATTAAATTTTCAATTTGAAGATATGGGCCAAAATTTTATATTATTGATAGTTGATTAATAACAAATTTATAATTTATTAATATATATTTAAGTCACTTATATATATATATAATATATATATTTTTTTTAACACTCGCACTTTTTTCTCATTCACACTCACGCTCTCACATTTTTGGTATCCAAATGGCTTAAATAAAATCCCTTCTTCCTTTATTGACATTAAAAATTTTCCAGATAACTAAATAATCTATTTTATGAAGTTAAAAGAGATATGCTTAATTAATTATTTATCAAAATTAAACTAACTTCCGACTTTTAAATAATTATTATAATAATAAACAACTACAAAATTTCTCTCTTGGTTTAAAGTGATATGGAAAAATTTCAATTGATAAAATAGTAATTATTTTTATGGATATCTAGGACAAACATTTGTTCACTTTTATTTAATAATATATTTTTCGTGACATTATTATTTATTATAATAATTATGTATTAAAAAAAAAAAAATTAATTTTTTACTTCATTGATTTTTCTTTTTTATTGAAATTTTTTAAACCCCCTCTGATTTTTTTCAAACAATTTCTTCCAGTTTAATCTCCAGCCAGTAGATTTGGTCCTTTTAGTTTTTAATGCTCATCTCGCTGTCATAAACATTTTTCTCTTTTTTTTTTCTCTCTTCGTTTGAGATACCGGTTCTTAAAAAGGATATAGACAAGATAAAAGGGAAAACTAATCGCACTGAAAAGAAACTGAGTCTTCTTTCATCCTCATCTTGGATGGATATTTATTTCAATCTGTTTCTTGTAACCAATCGCTAATTTATTTTCTTTCTAAATAAATAAATATTTTATAATATGATTGTTGAATGACAAATGTTTTCGTCGGTCATGTCTTTGAGCTCCTAAAACTCATTGAGACGAGGGTATGCGCTTGCTCATAGGCCTTTTTGAACGAGGGGATGCGCTTGTTTATAGGCCTTTTTGGACGAGGGGATGTTTGGACCTCCTGAGACTGAAACCTTTTTTTTACTTTCATTATTCTAATTCCATTTTACTTTAAAAAGTGGGTCTCGCAAATCGGTCTGTCTTTCAAAATAAGACCCCCCCCCCCCTGAGGGGTGAAAATAAGCTTTTGAACAAAATAAGCCATAAAGAACTAGTACTTTACTGATGTACTTATTCAGTTTTTTCGATTTTCTCAAAATTCGATCCAACAATTTTGATTAAAATTCATAAATCAAGTATTTTTTTGATGCTCTATAAAAAGCATATCAGTGAAATCTTTCTTTTGAAGTACACTTTACTGCTGTGGAAGCATTCGTCCCTCAGCACCATCTATGAAAAGCGTTAAGTTTAGAACTTAGGTGGTAAGGATAACAAAATTTATCTCGTCACAAAAAATCTGAGGTGACAAGCACAGTACACACCTTATCTTACTGCAGGTAAGAAAAAGTTGTGTGCTGTGCGATCAGTCACACCAGATTTTTATTTTCATTCATTGTTTTTTTATTTGCATTCATTCTTTTATTCTCAAATTTTCTAAAATAATTATTTGTTTTTACTCAAACGTCTTTATCAATTGAATCGAATTTAGAACCCGAAATATCGAAAGGTTAAAAGGTAAAAAAACAAAGATATTCATTATGTGAGTCATTAAAATAAAATTTAAAGGACATTCATGACTGTACCAAATGAGTTTATTTATTTATTTTTTTTACTTACATTCACAGAATATCTTTTGAAATTCTTCCACTTATTTTTTTAATTTGGAAATTTTTTTATTAAACAATTTTTTTTTTTGCTTTCACATTTTTTTTTTGTACTTATTGAAAATAATGTATTGAATGATTAATGGCTTGGTCATTTACCTTTAGCACTTTAGTGTTTTTTTTATAGATTGTTATTGATTATTTAGTACTACTAATGGCCTTAACTTCCATCCAAGGTTCAAACTTCCCCGCATGTCTTAACCTGAGAAATCTCACCTACATACAAACCCAAGGTTGAGTACGTAATTCAAAATTATTTTCACGAATTGCACAATGTGATTTAATATATTCATTTTACTTAGCGAATACAATAAGGTTAATCGTGTAAATAAATTTTTCGACCTCGAATATTGATTTCCTAATTTTTTTAATAAACAAAACCGTCTTAGAATCTTTGTTATTAATGAAATAAATATTTATTTATCCAAAAAATTTTTTAGCTTCCTGGGAAAAATTATAACCAATTATGATCGTCTAAACTTTTATTTTCTGAATATAATATAAATTCTATATATACAACTATTGCTGTTGGAGTGGAGTCAGCCAAAGGAAATAATAAAAAACAATTTTTTCTGTCGACGTTTCGAGCGCCAATCACGCTCTTCCTCGGGACCTGCGGCCGTTTGTTGTGGCTGCAGGTGCCGAGGAAGAGCGTGATTAGCGCTCGAAACGTCGACAGAAAAAATTGTTTTTTATTATTTCCTTTGGCTGACTCCACTCCAACAGCAATAGTTAACCCTCACAGCCAGTACAAAAAAAGTCTATTATATACATATACCAGGTATAAATTTATGCTTTATTTGAATTAAATTAATTCACCGTTAAAAATTTTCAAGGGAAATTCATAAACTTGTATATGAAGTCTGTTACACAAGCTCGTTATGAATTTTACATTCGGGTATATGAAAAAGTTCAAATACTAAAAAATGAACTTTCATGAAACGATTTATTAAAAGTTTCATAAACGGATTTATGAAAAATTTCATAAACTAGTTAAAAATAATCGCCTCGAAAGGTTTGAACTCGTGCTTCTTGCCTTCACGCCTCTTCAACTCGACTACTTTGTTAAGAATATCATACTTTTTACTACTTAAATTTGATTCATGATTTCACAAACTGGACATTTGAAAATTCAAGCACGAAAGTAAATGAAAAAATCTCGACATCGAATTTTTGACATGATCGCAATACTTTCTCTCTATATACATTTCATATATAGGGTAAGATAAAGTAAAAAGATTGAAGATTCATAAGATTTAAACTTTCGACCGTTGGTTCTCGTTGAAACATTTTGTAAATTAAAATTAAATATTCAAATTAAACACTAGGTTATTTGTTTCAAAGGTTTTATTAATTAAAAAATTAACACTTGATACGTATTTCGACAATTCCTTGTCATCATCAGAAGTGATTACATTCTAATACATGAATGTAATCACTTCTGATGATGACAAGGAATTGTCGAAATACGTATCAAGTGTTAATTTTTTAATTAATAAAATCTTTGAAACAAATAATGAAGATTCATATTTTTTTTTAAGTGTAGTTTGAAAATTTAATTTAAAATTAATTTTATTTTATAACCAATAATTAAGGTCGGGATCTAATATCAAAATCTTCTTTTAGAACCCTGTCCAAGGTTGTTTATTTTTTCTTATAATAAACACATTCAACGTACGAGGTGTGGATTGACGGAGATCATCATCACATAGCTCTCTGGCATTCAAACTTCCGGAATGGAAACAAAAGAGAATTATAAATCCATCAATAAATTGGAAACGATCAAAGAAATTTCTCTTCTTGAGTAAAGAAGTTATTATACAGCGGAAAGTAATTAGAAATATTAAAAGCATGCCAGAAATTACAAACAGGGTGTCTTAACTTTAGGTGTGTGTGTCTTTGAATATGAAATTTTCTCACTTAATAAGACTCTCCTCGCGAATTTATTAACAGCTTGAATTCTGACTATAAAATTTATCTAAGAGAAATAAGCGTAATAGGATAAGAAATGAGGTCAAATAATGATGGTGGTAGTGGTGAAATGATTAAACTATAATATAATATATATATTTGTTTAATTACTAAATAGAATTTTTTTAAATAAAAAAGTCTTAAGGTATTATACAATCGTTCTGCTGTGACGTTCCACGCGATTGTTTTCCGGGGCTACCCAACCGTGCTTGGGCATTGCTTATCAACAACGATCTTAGTGGCTGTTAGTCTTCTTTCATGCCATGCCTTCTGACAACCGAGTACTCTGTTTTTATAATATAAAAACTAGCTACATAATCAGTTTCTGTAGTATTTTTTTTTTTTACCTTTTCCCCAACATCAAAAAAAATAAAAAATAGGAAAAAAAGGGGGGGGGGGGGGGCTGTAGTCATTTATTTCATCAGTCAAAAATTGTTGGATAGTCAAGGATATTTTCACCAAATAAATAATCCATCAAACTTTATTTAGCCCTCTTCAGTTCATTGAGAAATTATTCACATTAATTCTATTAATAACGACAAGGCCAAATGACACATGCCGGCATATTCTTTTATATACATAGATAGATGTGAATAGTTCATTCAATGAACTGAATATGATTAAATATAGTTTGTTCGAAGGGGCTCACATCTGAGTATGGGGATGGCGACCACGAGTTACCCGAGCTAAGACTAAGATTCTCGTCATTTTATGCAAGTTCTTGGTAACAGTGCAATCTAATAATCACCACACTACAATTTCCGAATCAATCTTTCCCTAAGAATTTGCATTTTTATGAGCTAAACTCCTTCTCAGTCACCCGGACAGTTCTTGGATTACCCAGTAATCCTCATTTCAAGGCACATAGACAACCTCAAATTAGACCCTTTCTGTCTGTGGGATGAGATTTTCTCCCACTTTCCTACCCTAAGAGGAGACTTCAGTAAATGTTTGAATAAATTCAGTTCAGATTACGACTAACAGAACTAGTCAATTCCAATCTTCCTTTGTCCCCATGACCTCCCGTGATTGGACCAAGCTCTCTGCGTCTTTCTTCCCCAAAACCTACAATCTTCAGACTTTCAAGTCTTATCTCAACAGACATCTTCTCAGTTCCCGCAGTTGAGTTCCCCTTTATGTTTCTCCTTTTGTTTTTATTTTCTTTCTGGCTGCATGTCACCACTGGTCATTATAGGTTTTCGGACCTTATGCACCCATTCCAAAAAAAAAATGCGGCAAGCTGGATTTGAACTCGAGTTCTGTTGAGACTTCAGATTCCGTAGCCGGATTAGCCACTTGCCTCCTCAATTTTTTTATTTTTAGTCACCTTCCAAGCGCCTCGCGGCTTTTAAAAATTTTATTACGCAATTGTCAGCCAATTTTTTTTTTTTTTTTTAATATAAAAAAATAAAAATTAAGACTTGATAGTGGCGTCTGATATCATTAATATTCATTGAATCTATTGGATAAAAATGGAGGAATTTCCAGTGGCCCCGCCCAGGCCATCTCTCCCACCAATGAATGCCACTGCTTTGCTTTTGCTTTTGCTGCTGCTTTATTGAACTCCACACACCGTGAACTTGGCAATGATGGCGTCGCAGCAAAAGTGGAGCTTCTCTCCCTCCATCCTCTTTTTTTCCTCTTCTCTCTTCTTTTTTTTTTCTTTTTTATTTTTCCATTCTCTTTTCTTTCTTTTTTTTTTCATTTTCTTCTTCATGTTGTTGCAAACATGTTTGTAGTCATCATCATCCTCATCATGATGCTCGTCTTCGTCCCCGTCTTGGTCGACATGCTCTATTCGTCGTTGTCTCTTGTTGGCCTTGAAACGCGATAAAAACTTATCGCTCACAAGGGGGCTAGGCTTTCGTTTCGTTGATAAATTTCTCTATCTATATACGTAGGGGAAGATGCCAGAAAGAGGCCGATTGACAAATATTTCAACATTGCTATGACAAATATTTCCCATCGTATGTATTTACTTAAATATCTTCATTCAGGGACAGGAAATCCCTCTTGAGAAATGAAGAATACATCTATTTAATAGGTTCTAAAATGTTATTTTTATTTATATAACACATTAGACAACGAATTATTCGATTATAACAAGCAACTCTATTAATAAAATTTTTAAAAAGCCTTCTTAAAAAAAAATATTTTAAAATTTTAAATAATGTATTCTCGTTGTTCCAATGCTTGACCACTTGGTTATTAATTTCGTAATACTTTCTACTACTATTTTATTTTTTATACTCGTTTTAATTTCAGTGAATTAATTGGATGTCAATGCCTAAAATTTAGAATCTTTCAAGTTTAATTCTGTCATTGTAGATCTCTTTGATCTGAAGTTATCACATTTTTAGTAAGAGCGCAAGGTCAAGAGGATTTTAAATATATAGAAGAAGATTAATGAAAACATGAATGAAATGATTACAGTTTGCTTCTTTAATTTTATTTTTTATTTTCGAACATTAAAATTATTGACTTGTTTGGGGTGGTTTGATTTTAAACCCCTTGGTAATTTTGCAAATAAAAATATTTACATCACCCGCGCCCCTTTCCCCTCCCCAACCTAATTTTTTTTCTAAAGTAAATTATCTAATGCCTGATTCTCAGAAATGTTAAAAATCAATTGACCTAAATGATAAAAAAAATTTTATGATAACAAATTTTTTAAAGTTTAAATAAATAAAGATGATGGCGAATCAAACTTATTTTCATTATTCGTTCATTATTTATTTAAATTTTAGACATTCAAAAAAAAAAATATAAAAGCGAAATTTGGTTTCAATATATACCAAATAATAATATTTATTCAACAAGACTGAAAAAACTTGAATTTCTTGAGCCCAATAATATCATACATTTCCCTAATGTGCTGTTACTTAAAGGAAAAATTTTAAATATACTTTTGGTGGAAATACATAGCCTATATTAAAAGTGAAAGATTTAAAAAAAGTAAAAATGTTCAGAATGAACGTAGAAGACATGAACTGTATAATAGTCAACCTTTGGAGCAAGACGTTGACAACTACTGTATATAATTGTATTACAGAAGCAAAAGAAGTTAATAAATATTGATATAAAAAGGCTTTGTTGGGTAGGATTCAATAATTTTCTCTCTTTGCCCCTGCAAACGCAACCATTTATATTCCCAAGGGTGCCGGTTGCCTAGCCTTGATATTAAAGGCGCTTCACTTTAAACAAGAAATACCACACTTTTTTGAGATTATACTTTGAAATCATCACCAACAATATATTAAAATTAATATTATGTTTGGAACACCATATGGTGGGATTTACAGTATTTAATACTAACAAAGGGAGTGCATAGGCTTCATGTCACCGAACGAAAATTTTTTATATGTATTACTTAATGAAAAACAAATTCTGGTAAAGCGAGAGAATGCACTTCTCAACGGTTCGTCTAAAAAAGAATTTTTGCCAGTATGCCTTAAGCCGTTGCTAACAATAACATTTACAAAAGCGCGGTAGCGTTCATTCTTTGTAAACACGAAATCTCGAGTTCGAATCTCCCCGTGTGCAACAATTTTTTTTTTTTGTGTATGACATGAAGGCTTTGCAAGCTTTTTTTACCCTTTTGTTTTATTCGATATTTCCAATATATAAACAATTTATTTTATTAAATTAAACATCCTATAAAATATAGTAAAATCAGCCCTGATGTTTTTATCAACAAAAACATACATTGTGCATTTCGCCTAAGGGATGAGCTTATATAAAATTTTTTTTAACATCATTCATTAATCATGCTTCTTGACACTCCCCGGGGGAGAGGTTTGAGTTGAGTTCAGTTCACTTCTAGGAGATCAATAAAATCTCATTTGAAGGTGACTGAAGAATGTCACTGAACTATTCGAATAAAAAAAAAAAAAGAAAATATTTTTTTTTTTAATATGCTAAAAGTATTTTTATTTTTGATGCGGGTCAAAAAAACTAGACTGCGTCTAAAATAAGATGCCCAAGTTGAAGAGAAGAGGCCAGGGTCGATCTTGCTGCTCTTTTTGCGCCTTCTCTTCTATTCTCTCTCTTCAAGGATAGCTGTGCGCTTTTATTTAACAACAAAATTAGTCAAGGTATTTTTAAATGTAATAATTTCTTTATTTACTACTGAAACACTAACAAAAAAATAATATTTTTTTAAAAATTAAAGAGTTAACTGAAATTTTTTTATTTTAGATAGAAAACGCACGTTTTTTTTCTATTTTATATCTAGGCATAAATTTTTTTTTACTTAATTATGATATTTGATTATCAGCATACTTATTTGCATATATTCTCATTTGCATATATTGGTATTATTATTATTATTTTTAAGTTTTTAGCCAACAAGACGAGACACATTTCAGACATTTTTGGAAAAAAGTTTACTAATAAATGTACTAGCAAAACAAACAATTTGATTTCCTTTTTTTAGTATATAAACAATTTTTAATTCCTAGATTTAAATTTTATCAACTTAGCTAGTGCCCGTGACCCGTGGCTCAGAGAGAAGACATTAGCTTCTCGTCCCGGGTTCGCTTCCCAAGCTAAGAAGATTTTATAAACAGGGTTTATTTTTTGGCTGTTCCTGCTCATTTTCCTTCCTTACGAGGATTATACCATCCATTTACATCGTCAACTGTTAAATTGCAAAAGAGAAAATTGATTATTTTTACCAAAACAACTTGAAGCAATGTGGATTAAAATTTTTAAAAAGATTAAAAATTATTATAATGAAGGGATGGAGATAACAGCCAAATTGGAATGCTCGAGGTTCAATAAAACTCCCAAAATAAGACGTTTCGGCCTGAATTTATTTATAGGAAGATTATAGGTCTATATATTTAGAGATGACCAAATAAATTCAGGCCGAAACGTCTTATTTTGGGAGTTTTATTGAATCTCGATCATTCCAATTTGGCTGTTATCTCCATCCCTTCCAAGGGCGGATACAAGGGGGTAAAGGGGTAATCCCCCCTCTCCGAGATTTGTGAAAAATATTTTTATTTTTTTTGTTGAAAAAAATTGTATTATAAAAATTAAAATTGATTTTATTATAAAATTTTAAAAACTAATACTTAAATATTTGATTTGTATACAGAATGCACCTTTAAATTACCTATAATAAGAAAAAGTTGTGTGCTGTGTGACCAGTCACATCAGATTAGCCCCCCTCCTCCCCGAGAAACTCCTCTGGATCCGCCACTGATCCCTTGATTATAATCCCATCATTAGTCACATCTTTAAGCTATTAAAAATTATTATTGTTATTATTTTAGAAATGATTAATAAAAAAAATTTTACTAGCTACAAAAAAATTTCTGCAGCCATCATCAGACTCAAAGAAAATGCGTAATGATGACGGCTGCAAAAATAGTGCTCTTTTTGTAGCTATTATAAATTTCTAAATAATAAACCAAAATGTCTTTTATATTGATAACATCAATCGTGAAAGTCTAAATCAATTTTATTATTATACCCTATATGTTGTGGTAAGGCACTGTTCTAAGTACAGTATAACTGATCTTTAAACTTAATGACGAGGAGGCGAATTAGGCCTAATTAGCCATGGCCTGAATAAACTTAATCTAATCTTATCACTCTCCCTCTCTCTCTTTTATTTATATCATAACAAGTCGCTTGAGCCTTTTTTGTAGTATATTTAAAATAAACACCAATGTTTTTTATTTTTATTTTACAAACATACAATTGAAAGTTTCGTTTAAATATTTGGTTTCAATAAAATAAGAAAATAGATGTTGAAATTTTATTATTATTCTCTAAATTTTTAAATAATAATATCTTGGCCATTGGTGTTGGCATCCACTCAACAGGTTTTTTGATTCGTCTTTTTTTTTTTAAACCCCCCCCCCATTTCTTTGATGGCCGTTGTATATATAATCTTCAGCCAAAATTTCTGGGACAATGGTCTTTGAGTTTATTTATATTTTTACAGGTGTCTTTCAAGAGTTAAGCTTGTTAAATAAATGAATCTATCTTCATTCATCTAACTGACATATTTTGGTTACTTTACTACTCTAAGATGGGTTACCGCTTCCTTCCCCAGGAGGGTAGATAATTGTTTTCAATCACCTTGAACTCAACAGTTCTATTTATATAAAACGTAATGAATGATTTATTTAAAAAATATTAATCTAATTAAAAAACAAATGATATATTTTCATATCATATTAAGTTTTTTTTAACACTCACACTTCCCCCCCCCCCCAACGCACACACATAAAGACTACATACACATAGTTGGTATATACTGTACGGTGCAGAGAAAAGATATTGGACAAGCTCGCGACTGCCTGGCTTTTGAGCCTTACGCATGGGCAACCATTTACAACAGTCTGTATAGTTAGTTGCTTCCAAATGGACATGCCCCTTGCAGGGTTCTCTTAACAACAACTCAATATACAGACTTTTGTAAATGGTTGCCTGTGCGTGGGGCTCAAAAGCCAGCTTGTCCAATATCTTATCTCTGCACGGTATATTAGAGGTCCAGACATATTTGGTAGCCAAATGGCTTAAATAAAATCATCGAACTGTCGAGGATCCAAACCCGCGACCCTTGATATACAAGGCCAGCACGCTAACCCCTTCACCAAGGCCCGAGGTTGAGGGTTTTACTTGTTTTTATGAGACGATAACTCGTTTAGTTGGCAAATTTTTTTTTTCAATGCCACCGATTATTTCTAATAATTTTTCTTGTCAATTTTCCCTTAATCTATTATTAATTTTTGCCTTGATTTTTATTCGTCTTTGGAAATCCAATAATACTCCCAATAGAAGGAAAAGTTTCGATTGAACAAAGAAAAAAAAGTTAAAGAAAAACAATATAAATTTTTCTTATAACCAATTTTATAGTTTATCAAAAAATAATAGCACTCTATTAAATTTGTTACATTAAAATCAACGTTAATTAAAAAAAAAACGAACGAGAAGAAGCCAATATTAAGTGAAGGTTAATTATGAATTCCAAGGTTAATTAAATAAGACAAATTATAAACAAATATATATATTAATATGATATTTGGGATATCAAAACAATTGCCGGATAATGTTAATTTGCTAAACAAATTTCAAAAACAAAAAGACATTGACCTGACATGCCATTTGTTCTTTTTTTTAAGTCCCCATATTAATTATGTAAGTAAAATAGCTATTTTAAACGGAGTATTTTTTTTTTGAATGACTTCATTCTTTTCAATTCAATTTTTTTTTTTTTTAAATCTATTTGTGTATTTAAATTATTTATTTAGTTTAAAACACATTTCTAATAAGTTATTAACTTATCTGTGATTTATTTATCTCTTAATTTTTTTTTTAAATATTATAAATAATTTATGAAAATAACTATTTTAGGAATTAAAAAGATTACAATATTTAATGAATTTTTAACAACGTTTTCAAACTCATATTTTTGCTTTCTCTTACCTCTATCTATGTTAATATATAAAGTATTGGATTCATTACAAATGTGTGTCCCATTTGGGGATTTGGATCACTGCCCTGTTTAAATTTACTAAATAATTTCTATCTTCATTCCTCTAATTTTCCCTAAAGAACATTTCAAAAATTTAATAAAAAATTCCTCTCCAAAAGGGGTGAGAATGCAAATCGGAATACAGCCGGCGCCACAAGTGCCTGATATGCTCGAGAGTGGAGCCTCGAGTTTAGGCAACCAAACCTATAAATAATCTAAGCATTTTGGTTGCCTAAGTTCTAGGCTCTCCCGATCATATCAGGCACTTGTGATCCCGACTGTTCGAATACCAATTTTGAATTTTAAATAAATTTTATTTTAAATATCACATTGTTTAAAACATACAAAAAAATCTCTTTCTATATCCATTATACTACAATAAGTCACTGCCAAAATATTATCTTAAAAGGTGTAATAAATTATCTTATTTTTTTTATTGCTTATTAATGGTTTCAGGGTTTTTTCTCGACTTCCCCATTTGTTTACATAGATTTTTTTTTTAAAGAAATATTTAGAAATAGTTATTTA
Source organism: Euborellia annulipes (assembly GCA_023213315.1). NCBI lineage: Eukaryota > Metazoa > Arthropoda > Insecta > Dermaptera > Anisolabididae > Euborellia > Euborellia annulipes. The sequence continues at coordinate 51,605 of JAKCPI010026941.1, forward strand.
TAGTAAATATCTGAATATAAACGGTTTAGGGCTTCCTTGCCTGGGGTGGGAGGACAGAGGGGACAGAGGGACTCGAGGAGATTAAAATCACTTCCTCCACCCACTCGACATATGCAGTATTTAGAGGATTTATATTTTGACTATCCTTTTGAACTCAGACATGCATTTGGAAGTATCCCATCTACAAATTTAACTCTTCTTCGTGTCTATATTTATTTATTAAAAATGCCTATACATTCGTAAATTTTTTAATATATAAATAAAAGTATCATTATATTTATTTTAATGAAATAGAAGAAAAAATAGACCCAATGAAGTGATTTGATTATATTGTCGAATAAAAGGGCCATTTTTCATCACCCAAGGTCAAGTGCCAAGCCCTTAACCCTGACTTTCGAGTTTAATGTCAAAACAAAATGTAAACAAAACATTTCTTGAGTTGATAACTTCATCCAGACCTTCCTTAAACCAAAGTTAGGTACTCACAGCTGTAAAATGCATTTTTTGTATTAACTAAAGGCTAAGGAAGTTCCTTCTTGTTTACTGTTCAATTGTTAGCTAAAATGTGCTACATGACCTCGATTGATGAAATTTAATTTCTTCTTTTTTTTTTTTGAAAATTGTTTAATACAATGTTTAGTACAGTAATCTTGCTAATCCGAAAGTGCCATTACAGATTTTTTCAACAGATGGATAAATTTTATATGCTTCGGGTAATCCGGCATTTTCAGAATCCGGGTTCCGTTTAGGCCGGATTATCAAAGAGAAAATCTTCTACTCGCCTCATTTATTAATATTACCTGACAAAAAACCTTACCCCAAGTTTTTGTTATAAAAAAGACTTATAAAGGACCGGATCTATAATTCTCAACCCTTTTTTTTAACTCTTCCTGTCAACTGGTGTTTAACAGGGTATTACAAAATATTTTTAACGTACGATATTAACATCCAATTATTTTTTTTTTTTTTATAATTAATATACTTGAAAAAGGACAAAATTTATGCACATTCTCTGAACAGATTTCTTTTGAACTTTTTTTTTTCCCTCCCCTCTCATTTTGTAACGCGTTCTAAAGTAACGCGCGCTCGTTCTTTGCCAAATACCAAAAAGAAAAGTAAAGAGAGAAAATAGAATACAAGAATCTCTATATATAATTCCCAAGTGTTCTTCTCTGTTTCACTTTGTATATGGTACTTCCTGATCGAATTTTGTCTCCAGAAAAAAAAGAAATTGAAAATTACTCGATATTATTGTATTTCAATAAACTATGTGACAAGCACAAATACACAGAACCTTTTAAGGGTGGCAATGTGGACCACACAGAGAAAGACTTAAAGAGAAGTTTACAAAGCAACTCTTTCTCAACGCCTTTCTCGGAACATACGGCTTAACGAAGGGGAAGTTCATTTTTTGTGCTGGCTCTCTTTTAAACCCTAACTAAAAAGAAAAATACAATACAAAAGAAACGGAGGAGAAACAGATGGATCATTCGGATTTCCGGATTCTTGACGAAATTTACATAAAATAAATTTAAATTAAAAATCTTTTATTTTAATTGTACGACATCTTAAGTTAGCTAATATTTAGAGGGCATGTGGCTCCCAAAGAGTATTTAGTAACCAAATCTAAGATTTTCTCATCCTCTTCTGTTGTAGTTACTCTTTTTCTTCCAGATTTGGGCCTTATAGACAGATCAAAGTCTAATTGGTATCTAGACCAAAATCTTTTCACGGTGTTTCTTGAACAACCAAATATATTTGCAGCTTCTCGAAAAGTTTTTCTACCTTCAAGAGGTCTTCAAGTCCAACTATTTGCCGGCCCTCTTTGGCTTTGAGTTAAATCAGGAGCCATTATATTGAACTGTTGAACATAATCTTCATCTCTTGATTATTTGTTAAGTTTCTTAGTTCTTAACTTAAAATCCATTGATCTTATAGTTATTTGACAGCTATTTTTGGTTGGATAATATAACTAGATAAATTTATATCTCAATAGGAGACTTATTGGCACAGGATAGTTACTTTTTGCAAACTTTTCTAGAATTAATCGGCCAGTTAGATTTGATTTGTATTCCATATAACTATTTCACTCTTGTGAGTACGAGGATGGCGACCAAGAGCTGCCCGAATGGCAGTCATTCTGTTCTTTGTATGTCTCTGTCTTCCTTCTATATTTTCAACAGTCTGTGACGACGGTCCGGCATGTTCTATCCTTCCCGGTCGCAAAAATTCATGATAGGGCGGGAAAAAGTAATGTCCCCCGACCTTGCACCGCGGGAATGAGTCGAGAAGAAGAAGATAACTATTACACTTATTATTAAAAGCTCTATTTCTTCATCTTCCGCTAGATATTTCACCTGTCAAGTTTACAAGTGTGTCACACTTACTCCATTCTCTACATAGAGATACGCCTTTTTCTTTTATTCCAACATTATATTTGATGTTCTTAAACCCAAACTCCCATTTCTTGAGTTGGTGGTTTTTAAATTAAAGTTAAAGCCCTTCAATAATAATCAAATAAAAAAAAAAAAAAACTTTCGCTTTCATGTGTCGGGCCTCCTGTTTTTGCCAGGTTCTGGCAAGCCAAACTAACCCGTGTGTGTGTGTGTGTCTGTGTAATTATTTTCGCTTGCTTGAGCCTTGCTCCCACACCATCTGTATATTGTACTGGTAGAGTTTGCGCGCGGCGGTGTTGTGTGTGTGTGTGGAGCGGAGCGGGCGAGAGTCAAGGTCGCACAGTGCCCTCTGGTGACGGGCATCGACTACGCTTTGCTTGCCTGATACTTTTAAGGCTCATAGCGAAAACATCGACCCCCCAGCCGCTGTCGCCGCCGTTCGTCACCATTACTATCACCACGCGAGGACATATCTCCGCACAATCAAAACACGACACACGCATGTCGCTTAAATGTCAATCGAGGCAACCGATTCGTACCCGCACACGTACACACTCACATAGAAATATATTTTTTAATTAGAATTTCTTTAGTTAAATTTTCAATCCTTCCCCAAAAAAAAAAATATATCTTCACTTTGAACAAAATCGGCCCAAGAGTACTAGTAATTTACTAATTTACTTTCTCAGTTTTTACTTTCTCTTATTTTTTTGTATAATTAGATATTACTTCATGTACCCGAAAAAAGATATAAGGGGGTGCCGCCGGGAGTCGAACCACGGATCCACCGATTTGCGCTCAGTGTGCCCTTACTTTATCTTTACCTTATTTTTTTTGTTTTTCTCAAAATTCGCTCCAACGATTTTGAAATTATTTTTTTAGATGCACTTTAGAATGTATATTCTCATTTTGCCCTTGAAATATCTTGAAGCACACTTTAGTCTTGTGAAAGAGAAAGTCACACCAGATTTTTATTTTTATTTAAGCTTATCCTAATTTCTAAAATTCCTTTTTCTTACTGGTCCATTGAAGTTTTTTTTACTTCTATAATTTTTATTATCTATAATTTATTTATTTTTTATGAAAAAAAAAAACAAATTTAGTGCTTTCTTCCTTAATTAAAATAATTTTTTTTTTCTTAAATTCGGAATTAATTTTAATAACTATTAAAATTTAAATTCAATTTTTAAACGACGTTTTGTTGCCATTTTTTTTTTCAATTATTTCAATGCAAATATCTAATTACTTCCATAACATATGCATATTGAATTAATTATTTAAAATGAAATTTTTTTTTTTACTTTCAAGAATAAAATTTTCTCTTGATATAACGAAGCTTTTAGCGGAAATTCATTGACAGGAAATTATCGTAGTTTTTTTTTTTTTTAACAATTAATTCAGAAAGAATAGAGAAAAAAAAATCATGAATAAATAATAAAGCTATTGAGTGATTCATCAAAGTTTAACATGTGATGATCAACTCCAATTGATTTATTTGTTAATTTTATCAATTATCGTGATTAAAAAATGATTAAAATTAACGTCATCGACTTTGACTAAAAATTTATATAAATTTATAAAAACAAATAAAATCGTCCGTGATTTTTAAAAGTATATATAACATTTAAGAAGTTGAGGCACCTTGGGTACTTATTACTTCAAGTACAATGATTCATACCGTTAGAAGACGATTCACTACCGAGTTACTCTAGGCGGCAAGAGATGGGGTTAGTTTTTCCCATAGGAATACAAGGGATTTATTCCATTTCATTTGAAAGATTCCAGCTAATTAATTAAGGGTAAAAAATTAATTATTTTTTAGCACAATGATTGCTAATTTAATTATCTATAAGATATAGAGCGAATTTTTTAAAAATATCTTTTATTTAATGCGATTAATCTAAAAAAAAAATTATTTTTTCGAAAATCAAAAAAAAGACTTCTATAAGTTGTAGATATTTTAAATAGCTTTAATTTAAAAAAAATTTGAGGTTGATAGCTTCAAAATTGTGGCCGCTGGAATCTCCCAAAATTAGCACCTCGTGACGCGCATCTTAATATCTTCTTAGGCCCACTTTGAACTACAAATTAGTCAAATCTCATCCTAATCCGAATAGTTTCAGAGATTTAAGCAAAAAAAGCACATCACACACATACGCACACACATTAAAATTTTTTCTATGGTCATTATAACCTGAAACGTAAAGATATATTAAAAAATGGGGGTTTCGATCATAATATTCCCCTTATATATTGGCGAGAAAGTAAAAGGGAGAAATTTTGGTTTGAAAGGATCATATATTTCATTATAAACTAGAATTGCTAGAAAAATCTTTCAAAGTTCTTTCCATTTAAATCACTTGAAATCCAAAATGGCATTCCTTTGAATCAGAAGCGCTTCTCCGTCCCTTGGAGAAATCTCTGTCCAAAGGTGTATTTGGCTGCCTAGCAATTAGGAGTTTCATTCATTCAAATTATTTATTTAGACCCTCATCATAATTAAAACAAATTTTCCCCTTTTTTAATTTTTTTTTTTTTTTATAATGGAATGGATAAAGAAATTTCAACTTCTCTCATTATTCTAGAATCTTTAAAAAAAAATTAATTTACAACACTTTTTTAAACGGTTCATGAACTTTCATATAAAGAAAGTAAAAAAAAAAAAAATTGCCATCTTTTTGATAAAAGAATAATTAAAAATGTCTTTTAATTGATAAAAATCTTTGTCTTGGAATTAGAAAAATTTCCTCGTTACTCGGCTCTAAAATAAAAGCCTTGCAATTAAAAATAAAGGCTGTGTTAAAATTATAATTTTTTTTTTTTTTTTATTTAATATTCATCTTAATTAAGTTCTTTTATTAATTAATTAATTACACCTTAAAATGATTTGTTTTATCACCATAATTTTCAATTAACTTGTTTATAAAATTTTCTAAATTAATTTTCCTAACATATAGGATGTTTGTTTGTAAATAGCTTTTAGTATTCCTGAAATTGACTGAAAGAGGCATGACCTCACCTTCGTTTGATTTAATTTTAGATCCATCAACTTTCCATCTAAACCTTCACTCTCGCTTTTTTTTTTTTACAAATTGCTTTTAATTATTATTTTTAGCCATTCAAATAAATAAATTCTTCACTCACTTCAAAATATCTTAGAATGTTAAATTTTTTATTTTTTAATATTATTGTGAGAACACTCTATTGACAAGTTATATATAAATATTTATCCATCGTTCGTTGCATATGGAAAAATTATTCAAGCGAGATCAATCAAAATCAAACAAGAGTTTTATTTTTCTATATATAGAATATTCAATTGGAGAGAGATTTTTATATTTTGAAAAAATATAATTAAATTATATGCATAAATAATTCGAAAATAATTAAAATTTCAGAGAATTTTTATTTTTTTATTCTTTATTTTTAAGGGGCTTCAGCACATTGAATCTTTATTTCGAAAATACTGAGGCATTTTAAAGTATTTTTTAATGCGGTTTTTTTTTTATAATTATTTAAATTCGTGAGCATTTTACATAATAGCTTTTTTTTAGTTACGATTCATTAAAAAATATTTTTTTGTATTTATAAAAAAATACCAAAACGTTCTATTTTGAAAATTTTAATTTTTTCTAAATCTAAAAATGTAAAATTAATTAATATCCAACCTATAATAATTAAATAAAGTGGGAACGAAGTCAGAAATATATTTCGTATTTATTTAAAAGTTAACGGCCAAATAGTTCAGCACTCTTGCAAAAGATGGCAGGCTAGTCTAACAGCCGGCATTATCAGATCACTTATAGGCCTATATTTATATATTTTTATGCTGTTATAAATGAAAATACTAAATAATATTTATGGCCCTCGGGCTTGGTGTATGGGTTAGCGTGCTGGCCTTCTATACCAAGGTCGCGGGTTCGGATCCCAGCCACTCCGATGATTTTATTTAAGCCATTTGGATTCCAAAATATGGAAAATATAACCGAACTATATACTGTATTAGTTAGATGGTGAATTTCTGATTGATTTGGGAAATAGGCTTTAGAGAGGCTGTTCCCCCTCCACCGCCATCAATAAAAATCGTTTCATTAGTCAGACAAATGTTATTTTTTCCAGTTTAATCACAATACACCCTTTTCTTTAAGAGACGGTAATTTTTTTTATAATTAGCTCTCTTCATAAAAACAGATAAAACAATAACAAATTTCATTTCGCACATTTGTTTCGCATTCACTTTGTCAAATTGTATAAACAATTTTAATTTATTAACAACAAATTTTAAAAGATTTATATTCTCATTTTTTTTTTATTAGCACCGGAAGACGAATAATTTATTATTATTTTTTTTTATTAAGATTAAAAATAAATAATAAATAGAAATATTTTATTATTGACGTTAACCAAATGATTGTTGAGGTAATAAATAAAATTTATTCTTAATGTATCTATCGTCATCTAATTGAGTTTAAATTAAAAAAAAAAAAAAATGAGCAATGTGGGTTGACTAAATACAAGGCGAAATTTCTTTTGAAGTGGAGGGATAGTGAAGTTTTGTGATTAAATAACCCTTTTTTACTTTCTCTTAGCTCTAAATATATGTTAATATATATAGAGAGAAAGTATTGGATTCATGTCAAAAATTCGATGACGAAATTTTGATGGATATACACGTTTTGAGTTCCCCTGAATCCAAAAAGTGTGGTTTTCGCGACATGGTCTGTGTGTGCGACAGTCACATCAGATTTTTAATTTTTAAATTCAATAGACATATTTTGTACTCTTATTTATGTTTTCAACAAATATAATTTCTGTAAAAAAAATTTTTTTTAATACTTAATTGCGGCTTTCGAAAAATTTCAAACTTTGAAAAATGCCTCGGGCAAGAAGCTTGGCCACCCCTGTAATAAAAGGACAAAAAAAAACTTCTTAAAATTCAAAAAAATTTCAATTATTTGAGTTAAGTAAATTATCGTTCTTTGATAATGTTTTTAAGTAGTTTTTTTTTTTTTTTTTTTTTTGATTAGACATATTGTCTAATAAATTTTTCACTAACAGGTTGTTTATAATTATAGTTCTCTCACTTTCTAATATGATATTTTTCTTCAAAAGATTTATATTAATCATCCAATTTAGCTCTCCTTGATTATCTCCCTAAAAAACAATATGACACTTGTTTACCGATAGTAAATTACTGAAGGTTTTCGGGTTTCCAAGGTCTCTTGGGGGTGGGGGGTTGTTAATAGGCAGGAGGTGGGGCGATTCACCCTTCTTGACAACGACACCCCCGTCTTCACGCCCACGCACCTTCTTTGCTCTATAACCTTGGAGAATATATATTGAAAAATGTTTGCTTGCTCCCTTAACAAGTCACAACGTAAACAACTTTATTTTATTTTTGCCTCTCACTTCTTTTATAAGCATCTTGCTTGACATTTTTTTTTCTTCAACCATCTAGAAGAAATTAAATTGAAATATCGAAAGCGAACAAAAAAAAAAAGAAAGAAATTCAAATTATTATTTTTTTTAAATATTAAATTAAATTTTCATCATATCAACACTGAAGGTGTTTGGAAATTCATTTTATTTATTATATCTTCTCTGTTTGGGTAAAAAAAAAAATATTTGCCGTAATAGATAGTAAAATAAAATTCTAGATAGTAAAATAAAATTCAAATATTTCTATCTAATTTCATATATTTTTTTTCCTCATTTTTTTTTTTAATAAAAAAAAATCAATAAAACGCAAAAAACATTATCTTGGTTTGGTTGGTAAATGACAAAAAAAAATTCAAGAATTTACCATTATATTATATCTCTCTCTCTTTCTCTTTAAACATAATTTAAAACTCAGGTGATAATGGTTTTTATCACATGTCATAGATGAAATATTAAAAACATAAATAAACAAAAATATTTTAAAAACAACATCGTGTGTCGTATTAATAGATGTAATAAAAATATTGCTTTATACACTCTTCACTTGTAATAATTTTCGAAAAATTGATCGTAATTACGCTTTATAAACTTCGCATTAAAAAAATAATTTGTAAGTGAAACTTCTTTGCGCACGGCAGAGCGAATTCCGAAACGGTGTATCCCTTTCACTCGGAACTCCCTACAATCAGGGGGTAGGATATGGGATCGAAATTTCTCACTCCCGAAATCCAGAAAATTATAAATAAAAAAATATTATAGAGAGAAATGCGCAGTTAAATGAGAATATATATTCTTTGAAATTTATTCATTTGGCAGGGGGATTACCTCTCATCTGAACTACCCCTCTGGCTACGGTCCTGCTTCTCTTGATCCTATTGAGGGTGTCACTTGGACAGAAGCCCAGGAAATTGAATTTTCATTGATGTCCCTCGGGAACAAGAAAAAGGCGGCTAGACTCGATATTTTTTATGCCTTTAATTTAATATATTTCATATATGGACCCTGTTATGCAATGGTGTGTCAAAGACCAAAAAATTCAAAATTGAGTTAAGCACAGAATATTGTTTCAAATGCTTTAATTAATAGTATTTTTTATGAAATATGTCCTAAAAAAGTTATATTTAATGTTATTTGCACATTTGACAAGAAAAAATCTGGTGTGACTGGCGCACAGCACACAACTTTCTCTTACCTTCGGTAATCGAAAGTTGTGTACTGTGCTGTCACACCAGATTTTTTGTGTCGAGATATATTTAGTTCTCGACAGTACGGAACATATGAATTCAAGATGTAAAATTTATAAGTATGGGAAAATATTTATATTTTGTTACCATGGCAACCATTTCTCCTATCTTCCCTATGAAATACAAGAGTAAAGTGGTCTTCAGAAGATTTCAATCGCAAAATGAGTATATACATTTTAAAGAGCATCTAAAAAATAATTGATTTTTGAATTTTAAAAAAAATCGTTGGAGCAAATTTTGAGAAAATCGAAAAAAACTGAAAAAGTACATCAGTAAAGTACTAGTAATCTTTGGCCGATTTTGATTAAAAGCTTATTTTTCCGGTCCCGGGGGTGTTTAAGTTAAATATAGAATTTCAACCTTGTAGCTCAATTCCTTCATGCTTAAAATTGAACACAGACACACACACCCACACACACACAGACAGACCATGTCGCGAAAACCACTTTTTGGATTCAGGGGACCTCAAAACGTGAAGATCCATCAAAATCTCGACATCGAATTTTTGACATGAATCCAATACTTTCTCTCTATATATATATTACATATATACATAGGTAAGAGAAAGTAAAATTATATATAATCCAATGTAAACAAAAAACTTTATTGTTGATTTTCTCAAAACTCGATGTTTGGTCTTTGACACACCATTGCATAACAGGATCCATATAGGGTAAGAGAAAGTAAAAATTAAAAAAATCTATAGATGGTCTACTCATTGAAAATAATTTGAACAGATCTGGCCACTTGTTGAATTTACGTTCAAGTTTCACTTCTCTTTTGTATAGTATGAATACAGTTTTTTTTTATTGGATAGTTTTTAGTAGACTACCGGTATGAAAAATCCTCCAAGAGATTATTTTGGCCACTGATTATCTGAAATAAAATCAAAGCAGGACAACATTTTATGTCAAAGTTAGCATTTATAATTATTACCATTTAATTAATTTAATTTGTAAATGTGATATGACCCGCGTGAATCTTGCCCGTTGTGCGAAATAGCCCGTGAATGTCGCATAGAAAAGAGGTTGGATAAAAGGAACCGGGTGGAACTAGAAATAATTATTGGTCCATTAGCTAGAAATGAACGCAGGAGGAGTTAAAGTTAGGAAATAATGTAACTTCACGGGGAGCCGGTAGATATCTACGGCCAGAGGCCGGTTGGGTTTGAGGGTGTGTCTTCGTGCACGAAAGCAAAATTTTAAATTTTTCGGGAAAATTGTTTGAAGTACACTTTACTGATGTGGAAGCATTTGTAGCTCAACGCCATCTATGAATCGCGTTGTCAAGGTGCTAAACTAAGGGAAACTAAATATATGTATCTCGACACAAAAAATGTGGTGTGACCAGAACTTTCTCCCGAAGTGAGATGTCGACTTCAGACTACACATTTTTTCCAAAAAAAAATTAATAAAAATATTAATGAGAACTTCGTTACACTTTGTTACGTATTTTATCTTGGTGAAATAAAAAATAATTCTCTCTATGCCGCCAAAAACTAATTGGCTAATTAATACTTAATTATTTATGATAAAATTAATTTTGTTTATCATACGATTAGGCATCCGAAGTTTATGCATTATAAAGGATTAAAAAATGGGCTCTCGACTCTTTAAAAAATGGAGTACTGTTTTTTTTTTGGAGAGTGGTACGACCAAACCCCAATAAGGGGCGTAGAAAAAGTTGAAAATAGTAAATTTATTTTTTAAAATTATTTTACCAAAAAAATACTAATCTTTTTCTTCTTTAAGACAGAGGGAAGGCCACGCCAATTGACTTTTACCCCATATTATCTCATATCTCGAAAGTTTTATCCATATAATAAAATAAAATAAAATTTCTTTGGTTTATTAATTGCACTGAATTAACGTAAATTATATTACCAAATCGCCATTTAACGTCCGCACTTGTTTTAGTCATGTTATTAAATACCTTCTACTCATTATCGTCAATGATAAAAATTCTTTCTCATAATGACATCATTTCTCAAGCAACTTAACATAGATTTTAAATGGAAATCAATATGGCCTATTAATAAATTCCAAAAAAAAGAAAAATTTCATTTTACTTTTATCTTTGCAATTTTAAGCAAATCACTTATCTAATTTGACTTTATGCTATTAGTAGATTAGATTAAACAGGTGTGTGTGTTCATTTGATAATAATGTTCTTGACCCTTACCTTCCTGTTGCATCAAAGGGTCAAGATCCTTTATAATAAATCATCTTTTTTTTCCTTAATTTAATTTTAGATTTTTTTATTTTTAATAAATTAGATCAACAAATGTATATCATTATCAGATCATGTCAGAAAGTTTATTTATTTTTTATTTTTTCATTCACTTTTTTTAATTTTAAATCGCGCATGTGTTGAAACAGATGCTGAAATTTATGAGGTACAGATTTTTTATTGATTGTTTACATTTTTCTTTTTTTGAATTTCAAGATTCAATAATTGATATAAATGGCATTAATTATTACAAATAAATTATTAATCTACCAGTAGGATATGAATTTAAATATAAAACTCAAAAAAATTGAGGTACAGGGTCTATTAGTTGAAAAATGATCATCTCACGCGTTTTAATGGGTGACAAATATCTGACTGTGGAGGGGGAATAGCCTCTCTCCAGCATATTCTCTATCTTGTACAGTCTGACACACAAGTACCTGCTGTTCTCAAAGAGAGAGCCTTGAGCTTAGGCAACCAAACCAATATTTTTAAAATAAATAACTCATTAATGTGTTTATTAAAGCGTTTGCGGTTTGTATTATTATTATTATGGGAGTTTTTAATTATAGACCACATTTTGTGATTAATTATTTATTAAAAATATAAATACTGTATACCGTTTCGACTGCTTATTCTGCAGTGGTCTATAATTAAAAGCTACCATAATAAAAATAAATCATCTTTTTTTCAAGCAACTGGAGGGGGAAAGACGGCTAAACATTTTGGTTGCATAAGCTCAAGGCTCTTCTCTAGGTACTTGTGGTTCTGACCAGGGCCGGAACTACGAGATTTTTTAGGGGGGGGGGGGCAAAATTTAATTTGCCGCCCCTTCCTTAAAATTTTCTATACAAAATTCATATTATTTTACCTTTTTTTTTAGTTAATTTTTCTTTAATTGCCGCCCCCTGATATCTGCCGCCCGGGGCAAATGCACCCACTGCCCCCCCCCCCCTAGATCCGGCCCTGGTTCTGACTGTACAATTTCTCACAAAAGAACTTTTTTAACTAATAAGTTTATCAAGTGAACTTGGCTTCTATTCTAATAAGTAAATAATTCTAATAAAAATACAAGAAACTAATCAACAGCGATTTGTACTAATAATTACATTTTCCATTTGCAATACACCAAAAAACTTAGAATCAATTATTTTATTTAATACAATTTTCATGTATATTTGCATTCCTATGGTTTGCCACACAGATAATTAATTGCATTCAATTTGAATTAATGAAGAATAATTGATCAAATGTGTAGATGGTGTGTAAATCAAGATCTATTGCCGTCTTAACACCTGAAGGTTAGTCGCCTTTTGCTTACCTTGAGTTCATTTCGAACTCTTTAGTTCGAATTGGAGGGAGGAAGTTATTTGATGAACTGTTTTTCACGATCGATGAGGCCGTTTGTCGTAGTTTCTGTCCGAGAAATCGAGTTCATCAATCACTTTGACACAAAGACACCTACACACACCATCACAAATTACCCTTGAAGGCTTCTCTAGATATAGAAAAACGACATCTTTTCTATCGCACACCTGCTGCTGTTGCTTGTTTGAAAAGCGATCGTGAAATTTGATATACACTCAAACTTTGGCTATATGATATTACTTTTTAATATCGTGATAAATTTATTGTATTTGATATATATATATAAAAATATTTTTATAGTAATATATTTATTGATTGATATAAGAAATAAATAAAATACGACCAGGCCATTATCTGGCACACACAATGGATTGATTCTCGGGTGGCACCACCACTCCAGAGGATAGATATTAGACCATAAATAATCGTGATTATAAAATTGCATTCAACTCAAAGTGTTTAAGTCCTTGATCAAAGATCCCGAGACATTTTCGAGTATAATATTTCATGCCCTCATTAAAATTTATTTAAAACTGTAATATAAAATTATTTAACGAAAGTTATCATGTAAATTTCACATGGTTAACCCAATTTTCTTATCACAATTATCATGAAAGTTTCATGAATTTATTAGTGTTTTATTTACTTTCTTATTGTGTTAGATATCATCATTATCAATAACATGAACACGAGTTTGTTTTTTTTTAATTAAATATTGTAATACCATTGATCGTTCATTTTTTAGTTCATTGTTTCTCTTAAAATCTCCTTTTTTTGGAATTCGCGATTTTAATCATTAAAATAAAATATTAGTTCCTCGTTTGTATGTATATAAAACTAAAATATTTTTCCTCTTCCTGTCCTAATTTTACCTGGCTTTTTTTCGGGGCTTCTCTTCCGCATTGCGGATTCTTAAGTAATTACAACCACCTATTATAAAAAAATCTGTTGCTGGTCGCACCAGATTTTTTTGTGTCGAGATATATTTAGTTTCTTATAGCACCTTAGTTCTAAATCTTAGATGGCGTTGAGCTACAAATTGGAAAAAATGTGAAATACTACATCAGAAAAGTGTACTTCAAACATGTTTTAGAAAAAAACTTATTTAATTTTAAACTGGTACGCTCTAGTTGAAACATTATGCTTTAATAGGAGAATTAAATTCAAGTATGATACACAAGGTTTTTTTGTTTATTTTACATTAACACTTTATACGTATTTCGACACCATATGTGTCATCATCGGAAGTGAATTACATACTCGAAATACGTATAAAGTGTTAATGTTAAATAAATAAATCAACCTTGTGTATCATAACTTGAATTTAATTCTCCTATTAAAAAACTTATTAATATAATACTTTTTAAAGAACATCTAAAAAAAATAGTTGATTTATGAATTTTAATCAAAATCGTTCCCACGAATTTTGAAAAAAATACTAAAAAAGTACATCAGTAAAGTATTAGTACTTTTTGGCCGATTTTTGTTCAAAGGCCTATTTTAATTATCCGGGAGGGTACATAACTTAATTATAAAATGTCAACCAAAATCTCGACATCGAATTTTAAACATGATCTCAATACTTTCTCACATATATAAGTAAGAGAAAGTAAAACTCCCCGTCTTCTTTATAGTAAAATCCGTCCTATTTTAGTAAAGTATAAGAATAACCTTGTTCTTTTTTCTAATATCAGCCATTTTTCTGTTGTTTCAGGTCGAGAAGAGCTCTCCCCACCAAACAGTGTGAATGGTTTTGGTTCCCTCTCCGGAAGTAGCGGCGGTGAAGGTTCCTGTTCGGATGCAAAAAAGAAAAAAGGTCCAGCGCCCAGGCAACAAGAGGAATTATGTCTTGTATGCGGTGATCGTGCCTCAGGTTATCATTACAATGCGCTTACATGCGAGGGCTGCAAAGGTTTCTTCCGAAGGAGTATCACAAAAAATGCCGTATATCAATGCAAATATGGCTCCGATTGCGAGATTGACATGTATATGCGAAGGAAATGTCAAGAGTGTCGACTGAAAAAGTGTCTTAGTGTTGGCATGCGACCAGAATGTAAGTTTTAATTTATTAACTATTATTAATATTTCTTCCAAAAATAATACAGAAGTCAATTTAAACTATGACCTTTGATTATTAATCTACTGACCTAGAGGAATCAATATTAAATATTTGAAAATATTAAACAGATTACTGGGCAAAATTCATAAAAGTCTTTCTAATTTATTTTCTACATAAAAAAAATAAATCCGTCACTGCCACAACGAGACCACCAAGAGAGAATTAATGAAATTTTTATATTAATTTTTCGTTTAATTATTTTTCTAATAACTTGCACAAAACAACTCATTTCTAATCATCATCTTTATTTTAAAAGAAAGTCTTTTATAAATTTATTTCATCCTTGTACCTTTTGTAGCAAAAAAAAAAAATAATTTATTTTCCATTTTCTTTAATCTTGACAAAAACATTTTTAATTATTAATACTGAATTCTTAAATAAAGTCAGTTAGCAACTAAAACGTTTCTTGGCAACATCTAACAGCCTTTAACACTTTTTTTTTATCTACCTGTGTTTCTTTGCCAACATGACCTGGATCTGAATTCATTTTAGAATCACCACTACCACTACCACTTTTTTTTTTCAACTCCCTTCATCAATTTATCTTTATTAAAATTTTTTCCCTAGTACATATGACCTTTTACTTCTCATATAATCCTTTGACACTCCATTCTCTTTTTTTTTTAGGTGTCGTGCCGGAGTTTCAATGTGCGGTTAAGCGACGAGAAAAGAAGGCAGCCCAAAAGGACAAAGATAAACCTAATTCCACAACAAATGGTTCCCCAGAGATGACCTACCTCCGAGAACAACCCGAAATTAAAGTGAGTTTTAAACACGCCTGCAAGATCGGCAACCTGCTAACTTTTAAATTATTATTTTAGTTTTTTTTTTTTCTTCTAGTATAAATATTCTTTATTTATATTTTATACTTAAATAAGAAAGAATTCATTTGATTTTTAATGGAATTTTTTTTTTAAGTTTTAATTAAAAATTTTTTAAATTTCTTTTTATTTATCTTATTTCACAGGGAAAGTTTATTGAATATGACATTTATATTTGAATTAAATTTTTACTTTTTTTTTTTTTTGATTGATTAAATTTTTAATTTTCTTTTTTTTTTATATATCACTTTTTAGTGATTCCTTGGTGTTATTTCCGCCCAGGACACAAAAATTGTTCAAATGTGTGCAGATACAAAATTTAAATAGTTTTCGAGTTCTAATCATTTTTATCAAATATTTTATAATTGCCTCGATTCGAACTTTACATATTTTGTGAGTATATTATCAGCTGAGGGCACAGCCATGTCCCAGGTAGGTTAAAGATATCCTGATCCAACAGCAACCATTCAGAAAGTGATGCTATTGAATATCCACTTTTTCAACAAATTATTGTATTGTAGGTGGTTGTAGATATTTCAGAGCCTCTAAATTAAAGAAAAAACTCGATTTTTCTTTAATATTGAGGCTCTAAAATTGGCGGCTCCCAACTCTTCAAATTATTGTATTATTATTGGTTTTATTTTGTGTAAAACATTCATTAAATCAAATGAATTTTTGATAAAAATTTCATTTATTAAAATATCAAGTTTCAATTAATAAAATTTTGATTTTATTAACAAGGTAAAAAATGATTGACACTTAGTATATCATTTCTTTGTTTCTCATTTCTACTTTTTCGTATAGTAAGAGAAATTATTGTAATCGTAAAAAAATTCGATTTCGAGATTTTGAATATTCTCCATGGTTTAGTCTGCAAAATTGTTGTTTTCTTAATTGATTATTTCCAAAACCAGGGCCGGATCTAGGGGGGGGGGGGGCATTTGCCCCGGGCGGCAGATATCAGGGGGCGGCAATTAAAGAAAGATTTACTAAAAAAAAGGTAAAATGATATGAATTTTGTATAGAAAATTTTAAGGAGGGGGCGGCAAATTAAATTTTGCCCCCCCCCCCAAAAAATTTCGTAGTTCCGGCCCTGTCCAAAACTATTTAGTTTTCGAAAAATATCAAAGATTAAATAGAGACCGTAATTTATCATAATATGACAAAAAAATTGGAAATTTCAAAATTTTTGAAAAACTTATTATGTAAACTACATCCAGGTGTCGTATTTACTCCAAAAGTTGATACAGAACTACAATTTTTGTGTAAGGAGTATAAACCAAATTTCATCGATTTGGCTGCTTGCGTTTTTAAGCAATCGTGTTCCCACACTTCCACACACAGACTATCAAAAAATGTTTTTATTTAGAGAAAAAGATATTTTAAAATATTTTTAAAAACTAAACCATTTTATTAAAAAAAAAAAAAAAAAAAATATAAATAAAAAAAAATATATAAAAAGAGATTATAAATAAATTTTAAAAAATTTTTTACACAAAATAAAACCACTAATAATAATTTGTTGAAAAGGTAGAAATTCAATAAATGCACACAAAATATGTTAAATATTATATTTATAATAAATGACAAATTTTTTTAAATAAAAGGTTTGAAGTATTTATGTGCACAATCAACTATATTTATTCATTGAAATAACATTGATATTATAATAATAATTCTTTTCAAATCACTGATTAAAATTTATATTTGTCCTTTGATCTAGGGAATATTTTGATTGACTCTGATCAAATAATTGTCAAATAAACATAAAACATTCTGATATTTATTAAATACACATTTATTATTCTATTTTATTAATTCTAATCATATTTTTTTTTCTTTTTAGACTGAACCTGACAAGTTCCCCACCGTTAATGGCATTAAGCCTCTGAGTGCAGAACAAGAAGAGCTTATTCATCGACTCGTGTACTTCCAAAATGAATATGACCAGCCTAAAGAAGATGATTTAAAACGAATCGCAGTAAGAGAGTTCCAATCAGAAATGCGCGCATGGGCATCGATGCATTAAAAAAATAAAGAATTTCTTAGAAAAATCTCATATTATTTAAATTTCAACAAAAAAAAAATGATTAAAGCCCGGGGCTGTCACGCGAAGTTTTCAATCCTACTATATTTTTTTCTTCATTCCTTTAAATTATTATTCGTTATTTGAACTTAATAAAGCATCCATCATTAGTTATCCTTAAGTCAAATTACATTCCTTTTATTCATACTATTGAAATCTTTCTTACAGATGTTCAAAGTATCAAATAAATTTTTTTAATTAGTAAAGCGCTGATGATTGTCATTTTGAGATGAATTCTTTTAAAAATTCATTTTAACACTTCTTTGCCTCAAATTGCTATTCTGTAAGCAAAAACTTAAAGCCTAAGCGTTAACATTTAGTCAATAGTGTTGAAAATTAATGTCATGTCCAGGGTGTGCCTTTAATATTTTAACGCCGTATTTAATGCATCAAAATGGCGTCTTTAACCTAAAAAGTAAGGTTATTATTTTGACAGCTTTGAGATAAAAGCATGCTGTTAAAATTTTGTTTAGAGATTTTTTTGAACGCTGGTGTGTCAGACAGACCTACTAGATTGAAAATAACAAATCAAGTTAGTAATGGGCATCGCGAGAGGCTATCGAAGGGTGTAAATACACGAACAAGCAGAAAACGTAGCGCTATCTTCATATGGATGGTGCTAAAAAGTAAAATGTTTTGACGTCGCTGTTAAAGAATAGCATTTTTTAACGCTGATGTTATTACTTTACTTTTTAAGATCCAATTTATGACATTTTAATGTCTATTTTTAGAAAATAGTCCTGAATATGTCATTTATTCTTTTAATCATATAGCCTATTTAATTATTTTAAATTTAAAAAACATTCTAGCGTTATGAGAAGATACCCTTCTGAATTTTTACTAACTTGAACATTTTATTTTTCAAGGTTTTGTGAAGAGAAGTCATTAGAACATTTTTACTTTTGATTTTTTTTTTCCACCCACACCTTGTATTAATACTTGAGCTTCACGTGGCTTGGCGACAAACTTACTTCTTGTCTTAAAATGAAACAAAGTTTTAATTTTAAAATAGATTAATCTTTTTCTATTAAGGAAACGGCAAAAAAAAAAAATTCGTCCATGCGCGCAGTTTTATTATTTCTTATTTAGACGTTTTTTTACTGATTCGTTTAGTCTAACATACGTTTTTTTTTTACTTTTTACAGAATACTCCCATAGAAGGAGAGGATCAACCTGATCTCCGTCTTCGTCATATTACAGAAATTACAATTCTCACTGTACAATTAATTGTCGAATTTGCCAAAAGATTACCTGGCTTCGATAAACTCCTTAGAGACGATCAAATAACTCTGTTAAAGGTATTCATATATTTTCTACTTCAGCAGTTTTAATTTATTTATAAGGCTGATGAAAAAAAAAGAAAAATTATTTAATGAAATGTCAGACTGTTCTG
The DNA here is from genome assembly GCA_023213315.1 of Euborellia annulipes. NCBI lineage: Eukaryota > Metazoa > Arthropoda > Insecta > Dermaptera > Anisolabididae > Euborellia > Euborellia annulipes. The sequence continues at coordinate 70,700 of JAKCPI010026941.1, forward strand.
ATATTTTTTTTTTTTTTATTATATTGAATCAGCAGAAAACAATCATTTGATATTTTAAATTAATATAGTGGCAAAGTTCCCTATTACATGAAAAGGTAAATCGTTAAGATTTTGGCAGTAAATAAAAATCAATTTGATTTTTACAGCAATACTTCTTCATCAGCGGCTGAAAAATATATTAACAATGTGAGTTACAGAGAAACAATCATTATATTGTTACAATAATATTTAAATAGTGTGAGTTAGGTAAGATTATAAAAAAATATTTTTAAGGGAAAAAAATTTAAATATTATTGTAACAATATGATTGTTTCACTGTAACTCACATTGTTGATATATTTTTCAGGGTGAAGGATTACTGCAGGGGCGTAAATAAGACCTCGGTATGGCGGGGGGGGGGGCGCAGAGACTCCGGCGCATAAAAAATATATAAAATTTAAAAAAGAAAATGTAGTAAACACATTAACATTCAACAGTGAATTTTTTTTTTTTTTTTACAATTTTTTTTCGCGACCTGGCAAAATTTTTCTATGCCCGGTTCCGGGTCGCGACCCACACTTTGGGAAACTGTGGAAAAATTTTCTTCAAAAATAATTTTATTTTTCGTCATTATTTTTAATTTATTAATAAAGTCTTTCATTTTTAGTTTATTTCATGAAGCTTTTCCTCTGTTAAAATAAATTTCATGCTATTAAAAATAGAATTCCTCTAAAATATTACTATAAAAAATTATGCTTGTATCTTTTGCCTCTATTTTTCATAACGCTCAATGTGTTACAGGTAGGGGATCACAATTTTCAATCAATTTATGAGAAATAAATAGCGTTATTTCTCTGCATCTTTTGACGATTGAAAATGATGAATGTGAAAAAATTTCTATTCAACTAAACATAAACAAATTTTATCTCCATTTATTAAAAAAAAGTTTTTTTTAGTAAATGCATTTGTAAATATTCGAAAAAAACAAATTGCGTTTGAAGGCCTGACCTATCTTCACAAACAATCAAATAACCTTTAATTTATTTTATATCTTATCTAAATTTAACCAACTATATTTTTATGTAAGTACTTTTGGGATTAATGCCCAGTCAGTGACATTTATTTTTATTTTTGTTTCAATCACTAACCCAATAAACATCCTGCCCCTCGTTCTCAATGTTGGCTTTGTTGTTACCTTTACCTAGTACTCTGACCGAGGTCATTCATTTTGAAATCGTCTATTTTTTATTTTTTCTAGGCATGTTCGAGTGAAGTCATGATGTTTCGAATGGCACGTCGCTATGACGTACAATCTGATTCGATTTTATTTGCTAACAACGAGCCATATGGCCGTGATACCTACAGCATGGCAGGTATGGGCGATGCGATTGAAGATATGTTGCGATTTTGTCGACATATGTACTCAATGAAAGTCGATAATGCAGAATACGCTTTACTCACTGCGATTGTTATTTTTTCAGGTAAACATAAAAATATTTTATTCTTAAGATTAGTTAAAAATTAAATCAAGGGTTCCCAAGCTTATCAAAAATTATTTTTCTCCATAACTAACGGCATTGTTAAAAAATTTAAAAAGTTTGTAAAGAATTCGGAACTCTCGTGGCTGAAAGGGCATAATAAATAAAAGAATTTCAAACATCTTAAACAACTTTGAAAATGTCTGTTCCTTATATTTTTAATGTAATCTATATAAAAAAGAACTTTTGAAAAAAAAGCTGGCTTTGGTCTTTTTCATTCCCAACCCGAGCTCTTTTCCTCTCGACTGCAGTGCGGAGGTAGAGATCTCGCCTCTTGCACTAAGGGTCAGGGGGTTCGCTTCCTGTTTCAAGCGATGAAAATTTTTTTGACTCCTGATTCATTTAGAAAAAAAAATAGAGACGTGCTCTAAATGGTCTCAGATGCCGATTATAATTCTTTACGAACTCCTATTTTCATCTGTGGCCTCATTGGGAATTCTTGAAATAAATTTTATTTATATACATTTCTTTAAAAAAAAATGCTCGTTCGTTTTTAAAGTATAAATTTCATTTTCATGTATAAATGAATAAATGAAAATTTTTTAAATTATTTTATAATACTTCTTTCCCCGGATCTAATAAAACTTGAGTAGATTTACTTGATTTGAGGTAGGCCTAATTAGTGGAAAAATTTTTTATTTTGAAATAATACTCTTCTTCAGGGGCGTATAAAGAAAATTTTTTTCGCGGGAGGGGGGAGGCCGAACTCAAAAATTTTTTTCCTCGTCCGTGAAAATCATTTTACCTTTTTTTTTTTAGAAACCAACTCTCCGCCGGGCCCGTCGGGAAAACTAAAAATTTTGAATTAACAAAAAAAATTTTATGAAAATCTATCCTGAAAATTTATCTTTGAGAGGAAGGCCCGGGTCCCTCAGGGCTGAGATACCCTGGTATATCCGGTATTTTAAAAATACTTTTGTGTTTGTGGGGGGGGGGTGTTTAGAAATGAGTCCCCCTCCTCCCCCGAAAAAATTTCTATACACGCCCCTGAAAGGATTGATTTACTAATTGGCAACCATAAAATTTTAACCAGAGGCTATTTTTCGAATTCGAAGTCTCTTCAAGCAACCCTCTTCTCAATTCTTTTGTTAGTCTGCCTTTGAATTTTGTGATTTCGAATAGAAGAGTGCTATTTTTTTTATTTTTGCTTCTATTAAGGGGACGCCCTGCCCTCTTTTATTTTGCCTTATGAATAAGCCCCACACCAAATTATCATCAATTCAATAAAAAGTATTAAATTTCAAGTAATTTACTCTTCAACATATTGCATATTAAGAATTATGATAACTTTAAGAACGAGCTTTTTTTTCTTTAGCCCCCTCCCCCTCTATCTTTCAAAGAATTGTAGATACAGCTTTATAAAAATTTATTTCTACTTGATATGCATGTTATCATGGAATATTAAAAATGACAAATTTATTTTTAATACACTACTCCACAAAAAATGGCTCATTTTGAAAATATCATTTATTAATATTTATTTTTGAAATTAAAACATATTGAATTTATTTAGTAATTAATAATACAAAAAAATGTTAATACAAAATTTCATTTACTATTTCTGCAGCTGTCATTAGATGATAAATTCCTTTAGTTGGCGAATCTAAGATTTTTTTTATGGAGCAGTGTATTTGGGATGATATAAAGATTGCTGTATACTGTATAAAGATCTAAAATATTTCTATTTATGCCTAAAATTATTTCTTGTCAAGGGAAAGTAATGAAAATATGCCGATCTGAACTGATAATGAACTCAAATTTTTTTTTTTTTTAATTAGGATTTTATAGGACTTTTTCGACCATTTAGATTTATTCAAATTTATTGTTAACCAATATAATTTGAATAAATTTTTATTGCCCAGGAAGAGAAGCGAAAATTTGATCCCTAGAACAGCGGTTCTCAAACTGAGTGGCGCGCGCCCCCTTAGGCAAGGGAGGGGGCTGAACCTGTCATCGAACACATGCACAATAGGGATACCGCGACACCGTAGCTTAATTTATTCTCATCTCTCGTATGTTATGGCCGGGGAGGCAGAATTATTCCAGGTAGAAAAAAAATGTGGGGTGGTAGGGGACGAAGGTCGAAAGTTTGAGAACCTCTGCCCTAGAATAAGAAATGAGTTCTCTACCTCTGGGCCAAGTGCCAGGACAAATAGAAAATTAATTTTCTCTTGTCTATGTAGTAAAAAAGAAATTTTTTTGGGAAACTGATTGCATAAGGACTCAAGACCAATGGTCACCTGCAATCAAGGAAAATAGGAGTAAGAGGGTAAAGGAAATTTAAAAATCTTTCGAATTATATTGTAATTAAATTAGCTCGTGGAGGGGTTATTAAAATAATTATTAGATTAATTCAACTTTGAAAAAAAGAAAAAAAAAAGCTTTGTTAACAATAGGATTTCTCAGATTTTTAAAAGTGAAACCTATTGTATTTTCTTTTTTTTGTATAAATTAAAAACATTCATAATTAACTTTTTTTTAATTTTTTATTTTTTCTTTTTTTTTTGTTTTTTAAAGAACGGCCATTACTTAGTGAAGCCTGGAAAGTTGAAAAGATCCAAGAAATATATTTGGAAACATTGAAAGCATACGTGGAGAATAGACGTCGGCCCAAACCAGGGACATTCTTTGCCAAATTGTTATGGGTATTAACTGAATTAAGAACACTTGGGAAAAAGAATTCAGAAACTTGTTATTCGCTCAAATTGAACAAGAAGCTACCAGCATTCCTCAGTGAAATCTGGTTGAATAATACGTAAAATGAAGAACTGAGATGGAAGAGAGTGTTTTTTTGTACCTGAGTGTAAGAGATGGAAGGAACGTCCATTGAATTTGGACATATTCCATTACTTTCCCTTTATAAGGACTACTACTATTTATTTTAATATAAAAATACTAAAAATCCATGCATATGATTAAAATATATATTACATATAAAAATTTTTATTTAAATGTTCAGTTTTTGTTTCTTTATTAATTTTTTTTTTTATTTATATGTGCATAATATGCATGGCATTTAAAGAAAACATTAAATTATTAATATTTTTTTTTCTTTAATTATAAATTTATTTTTATATTAACAACTTAATTTTTTTTTTTTAATTATTTTTTTTGTTCTTTCATTTTATTTAAATTTTTTTCTTGTTTTGTTTTGTTTTTGTTTTTTAAAGAACGGGAAAAGTTAAGAGAAACCTGGAAAGTTGAAAAGATCCAAGAAATATACTTGGAGGCTTTGAAAGCATACGTGGATAATCGCAGACGGCCAAAATCAACAACATTCTTTGCCAAATTATTATCGGTATTAACCGAATTACGTACACTTGGCAATCAGAATGCACAAATTTGTTACTCGCTCGAATTGAACAATAAGCTACCTCCGTTCCTCATTGAACTCTGGGACGTGAAATCAGAAAAACCCCCGAAGAAGGGTGAAAACGATGAGGAAGAAGGTGAAGAGACTTAACAACTTTGTGAGGGTTTTAAGTGAATGTGAGTAAGGGGTGGAGGAAATAACTCCACCAAATTTATAGGCTGTGAAATTAAAAATTATCAGAGACTGGCGATTGCCTAAAGAAGAAAATTTAAAAATATATATACATACATAATATATATATATTCATAAACTATAAATATTATTACTTGACAAGCACAATTTTTTTAATAAGAAACATTATTTTAATTCAGTTTTTATTTTTTTCAAATAAAAATCTATTTTTTATAAAGGTAGTTTTATCCAATGTCCTGTGGACATTTTAGGATATTTATTTCATTTAATTTCCGACAGTGGATATGGATATATTAAAAAAAAATATTTTGTTCACATTTTTTTTTTTACTATTTCATATACTTCATTTAACCCAAGCAGCAGTTTAATGCAATTTTGTCGAAATTACTATGTAATTTATGTACAAATTACGTTACTCTACTGCTTGGGAAGTCTAGTCGAAATAGTTACATAGAAAAAAAATTTTTAAAATCATTTTAACTATCCATTACCACTGAGTGTGAGCAGTTAACGTCTAAGTGACGAAGTGATTCAATTATAAAGAATCAATCGGCTTAAATCTGGTGCTATTAAGACTTCATGCATTATTATTGTTAATATATTAAATACAAACTACCTAATTTATAATGAAAATAGATTTTAAAATGAACAAAAAAAAAAAAGAACGCCTGATTGTAGTTCACAATTTTATGGAATTTTTTCCCATTTCTTGTATTTTTTTTTTTAATTTAATTTCCTCAGTGCTTGTTGACCTATTTAAGAGTTTACGAATGTTAGTTAAAAAAAAAATATCTTGAATTGTTTGCATATAATCGTTGAAACTAAATGTACAAGCAAATCCATAAAAAAATGAACTGCAATATTTTTCTTGGCTGAAACTAGAATATTTTTTTTGCCTTCCTTTTCGATCTGTAGTTTTTAGTAAAGAGAAAAAAAAATTTTTAGTACGATCGAAAATATTTGAAGGAATGAATGAACTCTTCTTGACTAGATTATTTTATTCAAACAGCGTTCTGAATGGTGATTTTTGTAATAACCAACAAAATATATAAAAAAAAAAATATAGACACGGTTTGACCGTAATAATGGAAATGAAATATTGAAAAGGATCCTTTATAACCGTCCCGATTTTATTAAGAAGTTTGTTTAAATAGAGAAAAGATATATGAACTGATTAAGATCATGTTTGCGGTCAATTATATTATAAGACTAACTCTTCTGAATGTTGATGAATGAATGAATAAAATTGTAGATATAAAAAAAAATTTACACAGACATATATGTATAATTATTATACACAAACACAAAAACTCATTACACAATGGTCAGCTGGCCTGCTTCATGATAGGCAACACTGCCACTATAATATTAAATCTTCAAATAAAAAAAAAACACGAGAAAAAGTCTTTGGTTTGTACTTTTGCCGGGCCTTGAAAGAAATCGCACTAAATCTTTTTCAGTCTGATTCCGTTCCAAACGTTTAAAACGTTCTCTTTATATATATATATAATAAATATATATATTTTTTTTCATTATAACGAGATAGAATAGATATTTTTTTTTTAAATTAATTAAAATATTTCTTTATAATCTTTATATATAAAGATATTACTACTATTAATAAATCAAAATTTTCATTTAAAGGAATATTTTATAAATAAGGGTATCCAAAATTTTTTCAAATTTTCCAATAAAATTTTACGGTTTGAACCGTATGTTCGCAATATACACTGCGAGTCAAAAAAAAAACAACGTAAAATTTTGTTTCTTGGACCTGTTCGAATCAACCTTAATGATAGTCTAATTTAAGAAACCTTTAATATGCACTATCTTATAGGTTTTTAAGAATCAACACAAATACCATAGAATAATTTTAATCAATTTAATATAATTTAAATAAAATAAAGAAAAATATGTCGATTTTCAATTTATGGGACAAATTAACATAAACAGAGGCGTCCCCCCCTCCCTCCAAGGGCTCTGATTTTTTTTAAATTTTATATTATTCTAAATAATATATTTCAAAATGTATCTACCAAGGGCAAGGCCAATACTAAGGGGGGGACCCAGTGGGTTTTCTCCCTGAGATTTAATATAATTTGTTTTTAATGTAAAATATTATAAATTATACTTAAGGAAATTTGTTTTGGTTTAAATTCTGAAACAATTTCCGAATGACGCTTTTCATTTTCTGATTTATAAAAACAAGTGAAGTGCGAACAGTCACATGCAGATACCACCACCGCACCCCGAGAAGCACCTCTGGATCTGCCCTTGATATCTACGTGTAAATAAACTGTTCAAAATTAAACAATTAATTAAATTAAATATCTTTTGGCCAAATTTGAGTATTTATTTGGAAGTAAATTTCAAGGAAAAAAAAGTTTGTTCCCCCTCCCCCCCCCCCCCAAGAAAAAGTTGAAATGACGCCACTGAACATAATTTCGATTAATTACAAATTTTGTTTTTATAAAAATTTCCAATAAAATAGTCGGAGAAAAACTTATTTTAAAATTTGGCGTTAATAAAAAAAATTTCGACATTTTTGTCTTTGTTTAAATTGTAATTATTTATTAAAATGATATGGATTTCGATTAAATTTACTTAAAAATGTATAAGATATTTCATATAAAATATTTAATAAATTACAGCATCATTAAGATAGATTAGAACATGTCTTTTTAAGATGTTACGTTTTTTTTTGACGCGCAGTGCTCAAATGTTTCAAACCAAATGTGAAAAGATTTATTACATCTTGATCCACGTGTGCGCTTTAATTACTCGTTATAACAGGAGATACTTTTTTTAATATATATATAAATATATACTGCCTTAATTGTATTAATATATAGAATTTAGATTTCTTGTAAAGTCAAAACAAAAACACATATTTGGTATATTTTAATTAATTTTTTTATCCCCTGCCATCGAGTGTATGTATTTTCTACGTCAAAGGTAGAATATGAACTCGAAAAAGGAAAAATTAAATTAAAATACACCATATTTTTAATAAATATGTGTTTTATTACCATTCATTCAAAAATCTGTTTTAAAAGCTTTTTTCAAAAAATAAAATGACACAATTACGATATTAGAATGATTTCTTAAAGAATGAATATATTTGCATACGAGAAGCCGAATTGCTAATTTTTTTTTTAAATTTTCTTTTACGGTATCATTTTAGTAAAAAAAGTAAAATAGTTTAAGAAATTGATAACGACTGACTGATTAATAAAAGAAAAAAAAAGAATTCTATTTTACAATTTTTGATAAATTTTTACCGATTAAAGACTGGATGTCTAGGATGTAATATTGATGAATTACTTAATCATTAGGCTCAATTTTGCCTTATCAAAGTATAATTAGAATTTTTATATATCTTTAGATTTATATTAAAAAAAAAAATATATAATCAAAATAAAAAAAGCCATTGCAAATAAACGTTAAAATTTTTTATAAATAATTATAATTCCTTTTATTAGATATATATTTAATAATATAGAATTATTAATATTAAGAAAAAGTAAAAAAAAAAAAAAAAAAAACGATCAGGAAAAAGATTTTTTGCGATGCAGCTTGGTCTCGAGTGCATAATGTTTATGATTATTACTGCCAAATATGATTATCATATATTTTGGCTCCAGAAAATCGAAGCTTTAAAAAAAATCGGTTTTTAAAACTAAGCGAAACTCAACTTTTACAATTTTTTTTAATTTCACAAATTCTGTATGAAGTGAAATAAAAAGAGGGTTCTCATATTTTAAATAATTTAAAAAAAAATCATATTTTATTGTTTATGTTAACAAAAAAATTTTAATTAATTTCAATTTTATTATATTATATTTCTTATAGATGTATCTAATTTGATGGAAAAGAAAAAAAACAATTCTGTAACTCCGGTAACCGAACCTAGCATTATTATGAGAGTTATATAACAAAAAAGAAATCTATAAATCGAGATAGCAAAATTTTTTGGAACGAAGTTATCTTACTCGGGTTACGATAAGGAGAATTGGCAGAAAACGTCACGTTACAAAAAGCAGTAGTAACAAAAATGCGTTACAGCGCCCGAGCGATGACGGAGAAAGACGAGGTTAGCCGAAGTCTTGGCGAGGCCACGCCTATCGCCCACCAGCCCTAGATAATTCTTTTTCTCTCTCTTTCTATATTATATATATATATATATATATATATATATATATATATATATATATTTTAAAAATAAATAATTCAATTCTGTTTTTAAATAATATTCATATTAAATTATATTCGGTGTTTAAGATAATATGCATGAATAAATTCGTTCCTGGCGGGGGTCCCACGATCTCACACGTTTGCTTTTTTTTTTATAAAATCAAGTTAAAATAATTATTTATATCCCAGAAAATTTATCTGCTGCCTGTTAAATAATCAATTATCTTTTATAATTTTTGTTTTATATTGATCTTTTGTAAAAAAAATTAAAATAGATAAAACATTTTCAATTGATAAAAAATCTTTTAGTGTCCCTTCCACTCCTATAGTTAAAAGTTGCGTTTGGCTTAACTTTAAAAAGGTGCCACGACCAAACAAAAAAAACACATACACACACACCTTCCATGAAAAAATAAATAAAAAACATATAAACATTTTATGTGCTACATTCCCTCGATTGGGTACGATTTTTTGCTGCATAAGATAGAAATGAAAACCGCGATCTTCAAGAGCCTTAAATATTTTTTTTTAATTTTTCAAAAAATAAAAAAAAAAAAATAAAAATAAAAAAAACGGGTTCTTTTTGTTTGTACTTAGAGCGGTTTCTGTCTTAAAAAAAAGTCGTGCTAATTATCGAGCCGTTCGTTATATTATTATAATAATAAAAAAAAAAAAAAATATAAACTGACTGAAATATGCTCGTTGCTTTGTTAAAATATGAATGAAAGTTTCTTTTTTCCCATATCTTTATTCTAATTTTTTTAACAATACAATTATTTTGTTGTGATTATTATATAAATATATATATATATTGATATATATATTCGTAACTTCTAGCTCTATGGTGAATATAATGTTGAATTTGTAAATAATAAAACTATAGAAAAATCAGAAAAATTATTATTCATGGAAAAAAATAACAATTGTACATTTTTAAGTTTTTTTTTCCGTTCATTATTTTCTGATTAAGTTAAAAATACGAACAAAACCCGATGTGTAAAAAAGATGATAGTCGAAACTTATGTTAATGTTTTCTTTCAGTGTTTTTATTATAACTATAAAAAAAAATATATATATATATATCTAATCGTGCAATATGTACAAATAAAACCATCAATCTTTTTTATATTATGTCATTTTTTTAATTAGCTACAAAATTGATTGATTTTTGTTTTTATTTTGTATAGGCCATTTTGGTTCCCCCTTGCAAATTTACGCATGTTGATGCAGTATTATTATATTTTAGGAGTGAATGAGGGCGTATGCGTGTGTATGTAAAAAAAACGTATGAAAGAGTTATTGTACATGTTTTGTACACGTACAAAATTTGCAATATTTCAAGAAAAAATACAAAAAAAAAAATTTAACGAAGACGGAGAGAGAATAGAAGGACAATTTGAACAAAATATTGTACTAATAAAAATAACATTAATAATATTATTATATAATAATAATTATAATAATAATTGTGGTAAGACTAGGTGCATTACAAACAACTGTACGCAAATCAAATTAATTTTGATTCATTGTATAAAAAACTGAAATTTGTTCTATTTTGTGCAGTAAATAAAATCACAACATTAAAACAAGATGTGACTTTAATATGATATCCTCCAACATTAGAGTTGAATCATAAATTTTTTAAAATGAATCATCTCGAATTTTGAAAATTTTACAAGGACCCAAAAACTAAATTTCTAACTGTTTGAATTAAGGGACCATTTTTTTTCCTAAACTGCTGAAATTATTCCCTTCAAATATGTCTGTGTAAACAGAAGTGAAAAAGCTCATTTTTTAAAATTTACGAGAAGAGCTCTTTTCGAAATGTGTAGTTGATTAAAGTAAATTATTTTTCAAAGCAGAATACTGATAAACTATTTGATTACTGACTTAAGGATTTTATTTTTTGAACCACTTTCAACCTTCTATTTTGTAAGGAAATATCAACTTTTGAATGTTTGAATATTTTTTAAAGTTTGAAGAGTAACCTTTGAGGTTGTGGCTGTTATATGATTATAATGGAGAGATGGAGATTTCAGCCAAATTGGAATGCTCTAGGTTCACTAAAACTCGCAGAATAAGTTTGACGTGATTTATTTGGCCCTCCTCAGTTTTTGGGAATTATAGACAAATGCAACCACAGTGAGGGAGCATGGGGGGGATAATAAAATTTATTTGCTTCATACACAGGAGCCATATAATTTTGTATGAAGCAAATAAATTTTATTATTGACAAATCCTGGCTCCATCACATGTGCACTTGCATTATGTCTATAATTTCCAAAAACTGAAGATGGCCAAATAAATTCACGTCGAACTTATTCTGGGAGTTTTAGTGAACCTAGAGCATTCCAATTTGGCTGATATCTATATCTCTCCATTATAATTATAGTTTGAAGAGTAATCATTTCTTTCTTTTGGGCCAGCAACTTTAACCTCAACTCCATTAGAAATTTAGGACCTTATTCCTTGTATTGCATGGAATAAAATAATATTTACTCACTCAAGAACCAAGTTAGCAGACAGGATTTTTCCAAGCTTGACAAGATTAGTGCAGAACTTCAATAGACTAGTCACGTTAAGACATTCTTGTAAATAAAATAGGAAATCATCTTCAAAAATATATCAACAACAATGGAAAAATTAATTTAAAAAAAATCACTTAATAATAATTAGTTCCAATTCCTGCCAGAAGAGGACAGCATCGGCTACATCTCTAGTCAAATTAATTTATATATTTTAAATAATTATTTATACATTTTAAATAAAAATCACTGTCTTAATTTGAAATATCTGACATAATTTATTATTAAATTTTTTTATAATATTTAAATAAAAAAACTTATCTGTAGATAATTTGTAAAATTATTCAAAGTATGATTTGAATCAAGCTGTAGTCACGTGATACCGGCAGTTTAGCAATCATCAGAAATATGTCAATTTTTTTTTAATTTCTGAAATTTGACTTATTTAAAGTGTTTGTTTTGAGTGATAGTATTTATTGAATTTAATTATGTACAGTGTTATTATAATTAGTGATATTCATTATTTTTTAATAAATGACATTCTCCCCACAAATAGTTTCGACTTTGAATTTCATCTCCCGAGAATGACACCAGAATTGGTGAGTAATTTTTAATTTAATATTAAAAAAAAAATCTATATTACAAGAATTAATTTAGGATAAACTTATTTCCATTTATATTAAATGGATTAAATGACCTATTTTCCATAAAATAGATTATTTGAATTAATCATATGCTATTCCCAAAATATATTTCAACAATAGGTTGCCATGGAGATTGGTAGCAAACAATTAGAAAATCAAATAATATAAATAAAAAATATACTAATTATTTCTTATTTAAAAAAGTTCGAATTAATTTGTTTAAGATTGTCAAATTTTAGCTTTGACTAAATTAAAAATTTAACCAGAAATATTATCAGAAGGGTTGGGAAAGGGGGGAGGGAGGAGGCTTTCGACCCTCACTTCCGATGTCCATTTCAATAATCGAGATTTCTTATCTTGACGATTGTACAGTGAGGGACAATATTAAGTTCTACTTGTGATTATTGCATTGTTTTTATAAAAGAAAATGAAAATCTTTATTGGAAATTTTCTATGTTTGAACCATGAAAGTTTCCAATAAAAAATATATAATATTTTTTTTAAAAACAATGAAATAATCACAAGTAGAAAACGCGGTTTAAAACCGACGCCAGATGAAACGGCCCGCTCCACGCTCGAGCGTTCCAACGAACACATTGGCATGCGTTCCAAAATGCGCGGCCGGAACGCTTGCCAATGTTCGTCGTCTTGGAGCGCAAAGTGGATACGCGGCTTACGTTTTGGCAATCACTTCTTTTCTTAAAGTATCATTTTAGTTCGCATAGCATTATCATAAAGTAATTTTCAAATTTCTTCATATTCAATCAAAATGCACATTTTTCAAATATATATTATATAAATTTTTTTGCTAGGGATGAGAACCCTCGACCCATGATTGAAAATATCTTTTTCTAACATCTGTCAAAATTATTTGGTTATAATGAATATTCGAAATAATGCGGCTAATTTTACAATAGTTACTAAGTTCAAAAGTCTGTCACTAGATGGCAGAGCGGTGGCCTCATTCATTGAATATTTTATTTGTCATTTTTTTGGCTCTTCTGTTTCAGATGGTGAGCATCCACGCGCCAGAGCACTTGGCGCCTGACCCCGGTATACAGTGTTCTCTATGGTCCCGTCAAAATAACCCACCTGGGACTGGGGATTTAGTGAGTGTGTGAGTGAATGTTTATTTTATTTGTGTAAAGTGTTCTTGTGACAATTACTCCTTGGAACGATGGCAACCGGTGACGGGGGCACCGGGTCCTTCTTCTGGATCGTGTCCACATTGTTATTTACAAGTATCACCGCCTTCAATCTCGATCCTCGGATACCCATTGTTAAGCGTGGACATCCGGATACCTATTTTGGATACTCGATAGCCCAGCATCGAATCACGAACGGCAGTAATCTCGCTGACAGCTGGTGAGTTTGGGCATTTCAACCCCCACCTTTGTTTTTTTTTGTTTTTTTTACCGGTATTATTTTTGTCATAGACTTCGGAACATTTTTTTTTTTTCTCAGGAAGGGGGCAAATTTTTTTAAAGTCTTTTTCGGCAATCTAAATTGATATTTCATGGAATTTATTTTAAATAAATATATGATTTTTTTTAGCTCCCCTCTGTCCACTCTTGGACAATCCCAAATCCTCGCCCCCTCTAAAAGTTCCGACGCCAATGATTTTTGTAATCGATCACTTTTTCAAAAATTATTTTCTATTTATAGCTTCTTATTTTTGTTTACTAATCATTCACTTATTTCCATAAATAAGCATATTCTTATCAAGACAAGCAGTAATTAATTTTATTTTCTTATTTATACTAAAAAATATAATCATAAAAACCTTAGAATACAGTATATTGATATAAAATATTCTGTAAAATTAAAACGAGCTCGATCTTATAGTTGATATTTTATTGGAATTTTTGTCAAAAGAACTCATTAGTGGTGAAGCCTCCAAGTGAATTTTTATTTTATTTTGATTTTTTGTCAGTTTCTCCGGGTTTGATATTTAATGGTGCCAGATTTTAATTGTTGTTTTTTTTATCAATATTGTTTATTATTTATTTATTTTTTTTAACACTCACACTTTTTTCCCATTCACACTCCACACTCACACACATTCACACATTCGGCAACTCAGGCCATATAAGACTTTATACGATAACCGTTATTTGAATATACTGGTATATGTATTTGGGGTCCAGTCATTTCTATTTAAGCCATTTGGTATCCAAATGGCTTAAATAAAATCATCGAACTCCCTGCGATCCAAACCCGCGATCCTTGGTTTAAGGCCAGTTCGCTAACCCCTACACCAAGCCAGAGGGTATCAATATTGTTATATCATAGCTTATCCCGGTGATTAGTGCAGGCGTTCTTCCATTTCCTCAATTTGAAATATTTTACAATGAAAACCAAAAGTTTTCCTTAATCTTATTGAATTCTATTTATTTTTATTGTTATTTTTTTTTTAAATAATCAAGATGGTAAACGAAACCAAAAGAAATTTTTCAAACGAGTTTTTAAATGGTTTGAAAAATCATTTGTTTCACACTATACGACGAAAGGTTCATTTATTTTTTGAGTGCGGTTCAGTGTCTATAAATATAATGAATGATGGATGGTCCAGCGGATGCTGAAAAAATGGTGATTCTCAATAAATATTTTTGACCCTTTTTATTGTTCCCTGTCTACTGATCCACTCCAACGGTCCGCACGAAGCGGTAAAAAAGGCTCAAAAATAATTATTGAAAACCATGATTTTCTCAGCATCCTCTGGTCCATATCTTGTGATAATTAGTGGAAGTTAAGTAGCAATTAAGACGATTGCCTCAACCCTTTTCCATCCTTTATTTTTCTTCTATCCTAAAATATTTATTTAGTTTTGGTTCAGGTCCCACGAGGGGCAGGTGTACGAACTCTCAATTTCACCCCCATCCACCCACTAGTTGCTATTCTTTGTTTTGTTTTTTTTTTTTCATAAAGAAACCAATTTTAACTGACATTTTTTCATAAAAGGTTAAACAGTTTTATTTTTCGTCTGATATTTTTTCAAAAAAAACCCCGGAAAGCCTTTTTCCGAAACTTAAAGAACGGCGATTTTTTATATGATATATTATCTATTGGGGGTCCGTCCAAGCTTTTCTTTTTAAGCCAATTTTACTCATGACATAATTTTTTTTAATCATTCGTTTATAAATCTTGAATTCAAATGTACCGTGCTGTCGGAAACTAAATATATGTCGACACAAAAAAATCTTCTGTGCGTCCAGTCACACCAAATTTTTAAATTATACAACTTTGGGACGTAAGACAAAAATAAATAAATCTCCGCGAAGAAGTACCATCTTTCATATTTAAGTAATATTTTATATAATATTTAATTTCTATTAAATTTTAAAAATCTAATGCCATCGTAAATCTCTAACAAAACGATGCATTAAGGTAAACATAATTTATGTTTATTCATATAATTTATTTATCTTTTGACTAAGATCAATTAATTTTTAATAAATCCCAAAATTTATTTTTATTTTTCGAAAATAATATCCATCCTTGAACGAATAAACATAATTTATTTATTATTAGATATTTCGGGTTTATTTTTACTCATGACATAATTTTTTTTTAATCATTCGTTTATAAATATAAACATTACGTTGTCCGACACCTGGATAATTAAGCTTTTTAGTCCAAACAAACGTTTCCTATTATTTAAATGCTTATTTTTTTAAAAGCAATTATCAAAATTACATTATATTATCCTCTCTTAATCATGAATAATTGATGTAATTTGCGGTTTCTAAATATAATTATTAAACATTTTTATCTAGAATTATTAATGAATGCATAAAACACAGCATTTTTAATAAAAACAAAATTGATAACTAATGATATTAACTTGTTTAGATTTTTTTTTTTCATATGAAGTTTGGAAATCTATTGTGACTGGCACAGCACACAACTTTCTCTTACCATTCGTAATTGAAAGTTGTGTTCTGTGTATGTCACACCAAATTTTTTGTGTCGGTATATATATAGTTTCCGCCGATATATTATATTAGAATTCAAGATGTAAAATTTATAAACATGTGAAAATATTTATATTCTTGTTACCATGGCAATTATTTCTTCTATCTTTTCTCAAAATGAAAATATACATTTTAAAGAGGCTCTAAAAAATAATTGTTTTAACAATTGTAATCAAAATCGTTAAGCATATTTAAAAAAAAAAACCCAAAAGGTACATTAGTAAAGCACTTGTTGACCGATTTTATTTAAAAGCGTATTTTCCCGCCTCACGAGGCCTTTTCACATCTTAACATTTTCTTCTCTCTACTTTCTCTTATCTATATTTTTATTTAGGGAGCCTCAAAACGTGTATTTCCATCAAAATCTCGATATTGAATTTCTGAATGAACATGAATCCAAAACTTTCTCTCTATAAACTAACATTACATAAATAGGAAAGAGAAAATAGGCGCTAAAAATTCTTCATATTATTAATATAAAATAGAGCGAAACTTTTTTTTCTCTCTTTATTTCTATTTAGTCCTCCAATTTTACATTTTTAGAAAATTTATTATCTCAGAAAAACATCGGAGATGAAGGGCCTCGCATATTTTTGCCCAGGTCGAGGTGAAATCAAAACCCTCGCTTTTCTGATTTATATAAAAGCGAGGAAATATTTTCACTTAAATAAAACCCCTACAGAATTTTTTTGTTTCATATATCCTCGCTTTTATATAAATCAGAAAAGCGAGGCGCATTTTTTGATTTCACCTCGACGCTGGGCAAAAATAATGCGAGGCGCCCCTTTGCATCTCCGATGTTTTTGGCTGAGATTTCACTTCTTTTTGTGAAATATTAAATTTAAATTTTATTTAATAATTTTTGTTTATTAAATATTAAGTTATCCCATGAATAGATCTTTTAATATGCATTCCAAACAGTAAAAAATAAATACATCGTTTGGTATTAATTCAAAATGATAAACATAGGATTTCACCAAATTTTATAAAATTTTAGGGTTTTTATTTTTGTTATGTTGGTAGAATGTAAATACATCGTTTGGTATCCATTCAAAACGATAAACATAGGATTTCACCAAATTTTATAAAATTTTAGGGTTTTTATTTTTGTTATGTTGGTAAGATGTAAATACATCGTTTGGTATCCATTCGAAACGATAAACATAGGATTTCCCAAATTTTATAAAATATTAGTTTTTTTATTTTTGTTATGTTGGTAAAATGTAAATACATCGTTTGGTATCCATTCGAAACGATAAACATAGGTTTCCCTAAATTTTATAAAATTTTAGGATTTTTATTTTTGTTATGTTGGTAAGATGTAAATACATCGTTTGGTATCCATTCGAAACGATAAACATAGGATTTCACCAAATTTTATAAAATTTTAGGATTTTTATTTTTGTTATGTTGGTAGAATGTAAATACATCGTTTGGTATCCATTCAAAACAATAAACATAGGATTTCACCAAATTTTATAAAATTTTAGGATTTTTATTTTTGTTATGTTGGTAGAATGTAAATACATCGTTTGGTATCCATTCAAAACAATAAACATAGGATTTCACCAAATTTTATAAAATTTTAGGTTTTTTATTTTTGTTATGTTGGTAGCACTTCTTCTTATCACGTTAATCTATTGTATTTCTATCTGAAGGGATCCATCCTAAAATTTTTTATTCCATTAGGGATGAAAATTACTAATATTAATAGATATGTTCCTAGATGACGTCATCAGGGAGCAAAATAGTTAGAATTGTCTTTTCGCCACGTTAAAGATAGGACAAATTTGAAATTTTGAATACCTCTCAAAAAGTCACTTTTAATCCAAAATGAAATTTTATATCAAAGGTATCGGGTTTTTGATAGTATCTATTTGTATTTTAAATTTCATCCAAATCGGTCCAGCAGGGAAACCTGTAGCTTTGTCTAAAAATTTGAAAATTGAAGAAAAGAATGAAAAAAAAAAAAAAAGAAAAAAAAAGGAAAAATAAGAGACGAACTTTTGATCTTCCGAAATTGGCAAAATCTCAACTTTGACCCCCTGCCATTCTGTTTGGCACTGGAATTTTTTTGAATTCGTGCTCAAAATAATCCTTATTTATTCTAGTTTAATATAAAAAAATTTGGCTCCGATATCTTAAAAACTTTTTGAGATATTCGCCCAGAAAGAGAAAAGTTTCTCAAAAAAATTTTTTCACGTCCCTATCTTTTATTAAGGATTTAAAATCATTCTTGATAATATAGTCTAGGGACGACTCGTCCATCTAAATGCAATGGGCCATTGGCATCTATTGGAATGTCAACTAAATGGTAGTATTAAGAGTTTCTTTGCTTTCTTTTGCTTTTCACATGCTCGGCGACGAGTCGCCCCGCGACTCTTGATTAACATAAATTTTCATAAACAAATCCAAATACTTTGGTACACATCCACTAACATACATTATCAATTATTATTTTTAATGAATGAAAAATGACATAATTTTTTTATGATGATAATTAAAAATATTTAATTTAAAATTTTATCTAATGAATGACTATCTAAAACATAAAATATGCATAATGAAATATTTTATAGTGTTATAATGTAACTTAGAAAGGCTGGCGTCTTTGAAATTTCTATTAAAAATACAAAATTAAACATATTGCAGATTCACGACTTCCTTATTGTTATTTCTCATAAACAATAAAAAATTATTACTTTAAACAATTAGGAATATACTCCATACTACTCTTCTTCTCCCTAAATAAGACTTTGGCTCAATTTTATATAAGCTTATTAATTCCTAGGGCAACATGTCGAGGGCTAATTAGCCATTGTCAAGGAGGGTCAAAAGATACTTTCTTTTACAGTAAATTTAGAAAGTCTTGGATTCATGTCAAAAATTCGATGTAAAGATTTTTTTGGAAATACACGTTTTGAGGCCCCTCGAGTCCTGCAAAATGTTCTCTCTGTTTTAAAAATTAAGCATGAAGTAATTGAGCTACTATGCTGAAATTTTATATTTAAGTTAGTTACTTATCTAGGGCTCGAAATTAAGCCTTTAAATAAAATCGGCCAAAGAGTAGGCCTACCTGTACTTTACAGATGTACTTTTTTTTTAGTTTTTTCTCAAAAAATTCGCTCTCACGATTTTGATTAAAATTCATAAGTCAATTACTTTTTAGTGAGTGAGGTAGTGGCTGTAGATATTGTAATGTTGATGTTGCGAGGATTTGGACCAATGAAACAACAATTCCAAGATGAGATGTTTCGGCGAAAATTTTATTTTGCCATCTTTAGTCGTTTAGAATTTTCATGTTTATATCTAATATGAACATGTGTCATTTTTATAAAAACCGACTTGGCCAAATGACACATGTTCATATTAGATAAAATATGAAAATTCCTGAATGACTGAAAATGGCAAAATAAAATTTTCACCGAAACGTCTCACCTTGGAATTGTTGTTTCATTGGTCCAATTCCTCCTTGGCTGCATCCTCGCAACATCAACATTACAATTATTTTTCTTTTCGTGTAGAGGGAAGTTTGGTAGTAAAATTGTGTCGGTTTTGTGGTCTCCGTTTGGGTCCGAACAAAAGTGGTTTTCGCGGGTCTGTCTGTTTGTGTGTGTGTGTGTGTGTGTGTGTGTGTGTGTGTGTGTGTGTGTGTGTGTGTGTGTGTGTGTGTGTGTGTGTGTGTGTGTGGTGTGTGTGTGTGTGGGGGGGGGGGGGGGGGGGGGGGTGTGTTAATTTTAAGCATGAAGGAATTGAGCTACGAGGTTGAAATTTTATATTTATGGTAAGTTAAACATCTCCCGGGACCGGAAAAATAAGCTTTTAATCAAAATCGGCCAAAGAGTACTAGTACTTTACTGATGTACTTTTTCAGTTTTTTTCGATTTTCTCAAAATTTGCTCCAACGATTTTTTTTTAAATTCAAAAATCAATTATTTTTTAGATGCTCTTTAAAATGTATATTCTCATTTTGCAATTGAAATCTTCTGAAGACCACTTTACTCTTGTATTTCATAGGGAAGGATAGGAGAAATGGTTGCCATGGTAACAAAATATAAATATTTTCCCATACTTATAAATTTTACATCTGAATTCAAATGTTCCTTACTGTCGGGAACTAAATATATGTCGACACAAAAAATCTGGTGTGACAAGCACAGAACACAACTTTCGATTACCGAAGGTAAGAGAAAGTTGTGTGCTGTGCGCCAGTCACACCAGATTTTTTAGATTCTCTTTAAACTGTATTTTCACATTTTGCCCTGTAGATAGTTTGAAGCACCCTTTACTCTTTTACTTCATTGAAAAGATGGGAGAAATTTAGGCCTACACCTTCTACTGTACCGGAAACTCTTGAATTTAGTTATCGAGACAATAAATCTGGTGTGATAAACAACTTTCGATTACCGAATTAGAATTTTCCATATTTTTTTTCTAATATGAACATGTGTGAAGATAATGTTTTGTGCTCTACGATCATCACACCAAATATGTTTTTACTTTATTTGATGATTTTTTTTAAATCTTAAAATAAATTGAACCGACTCCCTCTGAATATTCCACTGATATATCAGTACTAACGATTATAATATTATAGAATCAATTCCTGATAAAGGAATTCTTTGGCGCTAGAAAATTTGCTTTGAAGCCCTCTGTTAAAGAATTTTAAATAATAAATCATATATTATACCTATAAAGTGAATTGTCAAAATATTTTTAAGATAATTATTTTATTAGAAAAATATATTTATCATTTATTAATTAAAAGTCTGTTGTCCAGGGTCTCGGAGATGAATGATTGATTATAGACCTTTATACCTTTAGATTTGTATCCCAATAGTTTCTTATTGTGTCTGGACAGTATATAATTCAATGGAGACAATTTAAAGGATGATAAATGGTCGATAGTTAGACAAGTAGTTAGGAACAAATCTAATCTATTAAAATAAATGGACAGACAAATGCTTTTTGTAGAAGAGAATAGAGTGAGATTAAGGAACAAAATAAATGCATTACAATTAAATAAAATTAAAGAATCCATGTGGTTTTGAATTGAAATTTAATAGACCCCCCATTTGAAATAGACTGCCTATTAAATGGTGTTTGTTTACAAAAGGCAATGCCACTTTCTAAATTTGTTAATTAATGATAATAATTATAAGTAATAAATAACCAAACACCATCAATTAGACATTTAAAAAGGTCAAGTGTTTGAATGCCACATAAATATTATTATACTTTAGATGTCGCTTTAATTATAGTAAATCTTATTATTTGAATATATTAAAATTTATAAAATTGAATGAGTCAATCGCTACGGAAATGAAGAGTGCTAGTTAGAACTCAGAGGATGTTACTTCCGTCCAAACACCTATTTCTCAAATACGAGAGCTGGATTAAATTTAAATAGGCCTTAATTTTTTTTATTACTACATAATTTTTCTATTAATTTTTTTTCTCCGCGGTGTCATGTGGATGTAAATACGCAAGTGTTAATAATTGTAATCATTCCATATTGAACCTCTTAATGGCGTGTTTCCACCTACCATTGGACAGGAAGAGGCAACACAAATGACCTACTATCCATTTGATTTGCCTCCTTCCTCTATGGGGCGGCTGCTTCAGTTATAATTAGCTAGCTTAATATTTAATAATTTTTAAAAATTATACCTTTATTAAGTTGCTAATTTCACAAAATGTGTTTATTAAAGCTTTTGTGGTTTGTATTTGTATTTAATTATAGACACATTTTGTTATTAATTATTTATTAAAAATATAAATACTGTACAACGTTTCGACTGCTTATTCAAGTATGCTACTGTGTACTTGCTCCGACTCAAGTGAACTGACGTTATACAGTATTTATATTTTTAATTAATAACAAAATGTGGTATATAATTAAAAACTCGCATATTAACTTTACAAAAACATTCCTTATAAATTTTCCTCAAATAATTTTATGTGAAAAATTCATTTTTACTTTCTCTTATCCTATATATGAAATATATAGAGAGAAAGTATTGAGTTCAGGTCAAAAATTCTGTTGCACAAGTTTGCTAGTTGACTAAATGTGAAGCAACCGGCCCTAAGAAGAAGAAATTCGTTCGTTTACTGGGAGGTAGGCAACACAAATGACTTACTGTTCATTTGAGTTGCCACCTTCCTGTGATCGTTCAAATTTATTTCTCTCCCAATGATAGATGGGGACATACAATTAAGAGGATCATTGTGGAGGTACAAATATTTGTTTCGCATATTTATTTATGACATTGTAATAAAAAATTTCTGAAATAATCCGAAATGTTGGAAATTTTTTTAGTTAGCCATTTATGTTAAAACGAACGAACTCGTAACACACCATGGTAGGATATAGGAAGCGATAAAAATATAGTTACTATTTGAATTAGGATATTAATAGTTTTCTTTATAATTTTTTTTTTTTTTTTAAATATTCTTATGAGTTATCCATTTATTTATGTACACTAATTGAAAAATCTCGGATTAAAAGAGATTTCCTCTTCATTTAAAAATTAATTTAAATTTTGCTCAATTAAATGGCTTTTTCCTGTTAATCCTTTAGTTAATCCATTGGATAACATCCATTAGGCAGAAGTCCATTTAGAGTTTGAAGTGATGCTTTTGTATATATTATGCCTTTACTTCCCACAAGTGTCACGACATTTATTCTCCATTCATAAAAAAATTCCAAATTACTTTCTATTGTTTTCGTTAAGACATCAAGGAGAAATTTTATTAAAACTATTATTTCTTTTATTTTTGGTTTACGGCCGTAGCCAGTGAGTTCAAACCCCCCCCATTCCTAAATCCCGAAAAATTATAAACAAAGAGAAATATATGTAGGGAAACATGGTGTTAGAAATTGTAATTACGCCCTTTACCCCCCCCCCCCTTGTATCCACCCTTGCGTAGAATTTTATCAATAAATTTTAATATAAAATTGGAGTCATTAATATCAAAATGAAATTAATAGAAGCTTCACTAATTGCGTTCAAAAAATTCTAGATAATTATAGAATAAATAATTTTTATTATTAAAAGTTTTTCTAACGCTTGGTTTTCATTATCTCTATTTTAATATTGTAACTAACGTCTAATCATATCACATTATCCAATAAATTTTTCAAATTCTGATAGAGTGTTATTTACGCTTGAATGAAATTTTAATCTTCGTTCGTTTATTGATATTTCCCCATCTCATATTTATATTAACAAGCACAAATCAGTTGGTACATTTTTTTTTACATTTCATTTGGAAATTCATGAGTCTAGGATAAGATATAATATTTACATTCTTTATTGCCTATACTCTTTTGGGGAGTAAAAGATTTTCTTTAACAAGCAGCCCTACTGTAATAGATTTTAATCAAATAGGCTCGAAACTTAATCACCGCTATAACAAAATTTTATTTACTTTTTAATGGACCATTATTGAAGCAGGTAAAAACTCTTTCTTGCCTCTTGTGTTTAAAAATAACCCCCAACAGACTGAAAACGTAATAAAAGTTTGTTTAATCACTCTATTTGAAGGCCTATCTATGAGGCGGAACTCTTAAAACATCCCACTATGGCAACCACGAGTTACCTGAGCTTAAGAAAATATTTCTACTCTGGCTTTTATGCCAGTTTCTTCCACTTGACTGTCCTCTCTCCTAAACTTTGAAGATAAAAGACTCCTTTCAGAATAGTTTTGTATTTGTCAATAAATGTCGTTTTAATATTTATCTCTCATGGGAGAATCTCTCCTCAATGATTTATAATTTTCGTTATAAATTTTGAACACAATCTCTTAAAAAATCCAATCAAATTGACAGCTGTGATCCTCCCCCCTCCCAGCCACCAGTTGCAGGTTGTGCCACTTTGTAAACAAGCCCCGGGCTTGGTTTGTTTATCTGGCTCTATATATGTGGCCATGGGTGTGAAGGAACAGAGCGGCTTTTGTGCAGGATTTTGAACTAGATCGGAACTCAGGAGCAGAGAAGAGGGAACACACTGCGGCCATTCATCGAGCCAAAAACAAATGAACCCCTTCCTGTCTAAAGGACCATGGGGAACAATCACACAAACAATCCCTTTTTTTAATCAATGGCCAAATGATTTAACGTTCTCTTATAGTACAAACTAATAATAATAATAGATTCGCTCACCCGTTCGTTCGTTGCCCAGAATTCATCCATCGGAAATAAAATTCTGTTATTTTTAACCCACGAATCATGGGAGTTTCATCTGATCAGAATCTTTTTTTAAAAACTTTCTTAGCATTATTTTTCTTTTTTTACTAAATTTCAAACATATTTCACAAATGTCATTGTTAATTGATTATTTATCTTTTCGAGCAAGGTTCATCCTTGTTTGTCTTTACTGGACAAATCGATCTTTGTACTTAAAAGAAATAAGCAGATGGCAACGATCTCTCTAGGCCAGAGGTTCCCAAAGCGGGTGCCAACAACACTTTGTTAAATAAATAGGTCACCAAATTCTCAGAGTTACCTCCTTTTAATTTTATTATTGCTGAAAATTTATTAATTTTGGCGTCTGAAATTTCAAAACTTTTTAGTACATTTTCTATTCATTGTAAAAATGTGTTTTTTGCCCATGTGTCAATCAAGAGAGAATTAGTTTTAGTTTGGTTATTTCTATTTTATTATAATAATTCTTAAATTAAAAGCTTATTCTTCAAAAATTATCAGTGGCGGTCCCTGGATTTTGTTAGCGTAAAGAAGTTCGAAATTTTTTGCTCAGGGGCCCACATCTTGTGGGTACGTGGATGGCGACCACGAGCTACCCGAGCTGGGACAGGCAGTCCTTAATTTCTTTGTATGTCTGTCTCTTTTCAACAGGCGTCAGGCCGTGCGACAGGCCGACCTGACCTATTTATTCTGGTCGCAAAAAGGCATGATAGGGCTGGAGGGAAAAAGTGAGGCCCGCCGACGGAATTACGGTCAGAAGAAGAAGAAAAGGGGTTCGAAATTTTTGGTGTAGTATTGGCAGAGAGGCAGTGTCGAAAAAGTTAACTTCCTAAAGCAATTATTTCAACAATAACTAGGCCAAATTGCCATGTCTCTATTTAGTCATGGAAATAGTTCTTATTGGTCTGAAGATGACCAATTAAATTTTAACTTATACTTCTCAAATTGGAAATTTTTTATACTCAAATTTGTCAAGAGTAGGCCGAATGTCAATAAATATGGAGCTTAATGCTTATTATATAAAGATATCAGAAAATATTTTCAAACTAAGGTTGGATTTCCCTTTCTGTTTTCGTGATTACAAATCCTTAACTCTTTATTCATAATCGTTCTATTATTCATAATTAACTCCTAATTATGATTCATTTGACCTCTCGCCTTGTTTACATGATTCATTTATTTCTTTAAATAATTAACAGAAGATGGGGTCTTAAAAAACAGGCCGGGATATCGTTAACAGAGGATCTCTTGTTTTTTTAGCAAAGCGATAACGCATTTATAGCGCTTTTCTGTCTCTTCTCTATCATGAATCGACTTCCGTTTTCCATGTCTCAAATATGTTATAAAAAAAAAAAAATAGGCTTTAGAACATTTATCAATCAAATAAAATATTCTATGCGCTAAAAGAACGTCAGTAATAATACATTATTCATAGTTTTAAAAGTGGATTAATACAATAGAAAATTAAAAGTATATTAAAATTTACGATGAGATGACAGCCCAAAGATATACTAACCATTTTCTTTCAATGAGGTGGCATTTTAGATTTTCACAGAAAGAATAGGTTCGATTATATTAAAATATCATGAATAAACGATACTATTATTTTTTTAATTAAGTATTAGTTTACTCAAGAGTTGCAGCAATAAATAACTTTGCCGATATCTGAGACGTTTTGGTCTAAATTTTATTTAGAATCAAATTACACATTTTATAGTGAAAAATGTCTTAATTTTATTAAGTAGACAGCTACCAAATAATCTTTAAATATATTATTCAACGTTTCGGAAACAATTCGCTATCATTTTCAGAAATTCGTGCATATTTGTGTAAACAGGAATGATCTTTTTGACTGCTAGAAAGCAACGAAATAAATGCTTATATGAGAGTTGAAGCTTTCAAGTTGTTGTTATTTACTTTAATATTTTTCGGAATTTATAAAAAACATTTCGGCCACTCATTCTTTGACCTTCTTCAGGAACAAATCCAGATAAATTTATTACTAGCGAATGTAGGCCGAAACTTTGTATCTTCAACCAATTTAACCCTAAAACAAGTACAGGGTAGGTCAAAATGATGGACCCGATTTCATAAATTTATTCTGTGAAATATATTGAGCATATCTGAATGTGATGCATGTGCTAAGAAGGGTAAACTCTCAAAAAAGCTTCGTCGCTGAAAATCCTTTCCATCCTCTTCCATTAATGCGAGAAATTAAGCACAGGAGGATGCTAGAACAGCATAATCAGTGTCTTTTAAGGCTTATAGCAGTTGCAAGCGATAGCGTTTTATTTGTAAACGTTTCCTAACTAAACTTTGCCTTTACCTTTCTTAGCAGATGTATCACATTCAGATATATTCATTATACTTCACACAATAAATTAATGAAATCGGGTTCGTCATTTTGACCTACCCTGTATTTTTATATATTTACATAGCTGTTCTAATCATTCATACCCATTTGTTAATTTCTTTTTTGTAAATGTTCTAGAATTCTTGACAAATTCTGGAGCAATTAATCTAAAAATTCGAGAGTTAGCCTTTTGGTTTTCAAATCTTCCAGCAAGCGAAATTTATACTGGACACTCAATACTACCTATATCTTGTTTGATTATTCAAAATACTTGCTCTCAGGCTACTCGAAAATTGAATTTCGTACGTTTGTTTCGTTTTTGAAATTTTTATATTCCCCTGTATAGAAAGAGAGACTTGCTTCGACACATTGATTGATACCAGGTTATTCTAAAAGATATATGTGTAAAAAATTCTAACCTATACTAAACTAAGCATTTTTAACCCTTATCTAAAATATACTCAAATGCCTCCATTTGCATTTGGTGTTCTTTAAGCTTACTTGGTTAAGAAAGTCGTGATTTTTCTAAAGAACACAGCGATTAGATAAATTTTAAAAAGTCACGTCTGTCTTTTCTTAAATACGTGATTAATTTTAGACAACCCAAAAAATTTTTTTTGATAAGATTTAACCCATTTTGCTATTTATCATAAATAAGAATCCGGTATTCAAACAACTTGGAAATTTCTTAATATAGGATTAAGAATATCAACAATTTTTATCAAGCACTTTGTACCCACGTTCTACCTTAATTTACATTGGCATCTCTAAACCTCTTAAATTAGCATTACTAATGAAGACCGGAAGACTGCCAAAAAAAACTATTGACCTAAAAATTTGACTTTTTTTTAAACTGCATTCGTTCTATTCAAATGTATTAAAAGACTTGCTAATTATAACAGCCATAATATTAATATTTGAATTTAAAATTTTTCTAGTTACATTTTTACTTTCCCTTACCTATATACAGTAAAGTATTGCGATCATGTCACATATTCGATGGATATACACGTTTTGGAGCCCCCTGAGTTTAAGGATGAAGGAAATGAGCTACGAGGTTGAAATTTTATATTTAATTTAGGCGCCCCCTGAGGCGTGAAAATAAGATTTTGAACAAAATCGGCCAAAAAGTACTAGTTTTTTTACTGATGTACGTATAATACTTTTTTAGTTTTTTTTTTTCGATTTTATCAAAATTCGCTCCAACGATTTTTATTAAAATTCAAAAATCAAATTTTTTTAGATGCTCTTTAAAAAAAAAGTATATCAGTAAAGTTTTTTGTGAAAATTATTTTTTAAATTCATTTTTCGTCTCTTCCTTCCATAGAGCCAAAATCTCTATGGAGATTTGCATACTAATTTCGATTCAAAAGGGGATCCCCATTTTTACACATTTTACTTTCTTTTTCCAAAGAGTTTGTGGGCTGTGCGAGCAGTCACACCAGATTTTTATTTAGAATTTAATGGAATGCTTTACTCCTATAACTAGTGACGAAATAAAGTTCATTCATGTGTGAATTTTCAAGTTTATATGTATTTTTTTTACTGAGATAATTGAACATAAAGGTGAAGGACTAATTGAATTATGCGCTGGCTATTGTGACGGGCTCTTTCCTACCAAAGGAATCTTTCCCTTAAAAAAATTCGTTTGAATTGAGGGTTTAAAAAAATACTTTCTAAAACATATTTTTTTTCTCCTTTTTTGATTATGTTTTTTATTCCTTCTATGTTATATTTTAAAGCACCATTTATTGGACTTAACATTCCTCCTGAGACAGGGGCTCATTTTCTCGTTTGAATTTTAATCTTGACATCTCAATGTGTCATTCAAGTCTCTCGCTCTAACGTGAATAGAGGATTTTTAAAAATAAAGGTGGTATTTTTATTTAAAACACACACAACTCTTTCGTTTTACTGGAATCTCAGCCCCGAGACTAGACGATTACAATTATAATATTTAACTTTTGGCTCTCCTTGAAACATTTTATAAATTAAAAAATAACTTATACAAATGACCGAGTGTTTTTATTTGCAGTCTATATTTTTAATCAAAATTATTTCATTTCACATTATTTCTATTATTTTAAATTTCATTTTTCTAAAACTATTAATTTAGATTTTATCTAAATCTCTTATTAATATAGAGTAGAATAATTTATCTTCACTTCTATTTATTATTTTAAAATATATTGGATAAAAAAAAGAAAGTTAACCAAAATAATATTAGAAGAGAATCAATCAGGTCTGGATAGAAAACTGGAACAGAAAGTAGAGACTAGTTTATTAGATTAATTTTATTAACTCACCATTAATTTTCTTTGCAACACAAACTTTTTTTTTATAGTATCTTTTGAAATATTTCCAAAAATCTATTGATCATTTCTAAAATTAAAAAGTCATGTGTGACTGCTCGCACTGTACACAACTGTCCCTTACCTTCGGTAATTAAAAGTTGGTGTGCTGTGCTTGTCACACCAGATTTTTTTTGTTGGACATATATTTAGTAATTGAGGTATATTTGAATTCAAGATGTAAAATTTATTAACATGGGAAAATATTTATATTTTGTTACCATGTCAAACATTTCTCCTATGAATTACAAGAGTAAAGCGTGCTTCAAAAGATATCAAGAGTAAAATGAGAATATACATTTCAAAGAGCATCTAAAAAATAATTGATTTCTGAATTTTAATCAAAATCGTTTGAGCGAATTTTGAGAAAATCGAAAAAACTGAAAAAGCACATCAGTACTCTTTGACTGATTTTGTTCTAAAGTCTTGTGGCAGTAGAGTTCCAAGCTTAAATATAAAATTTCATCCTCGTACCTCTTTTATTTTGTTTACACACAGTCAGACAGATCATGTTGCAAAAACCATTTTTTTTTAACTCGGGGGACCTCAAAACTTGTATATCCATCAAAAACTCTACATCTAATTTTTGACATGAAACCAATACTTTCTCTCCTTATATTAACATATATAGGTAAGAGAAAGTAAAAATTCAAAATGACTAAAAGAAAATTTATTTTTTCACTCACAAAAAAAAAAACCAATTTTATTATAAAAAACCCTTGTATGCATGTAGATTATTTAATTGGCAGTCTCGCCTCTCATATCCTAAAATATTAGCCTGAAAGCATGTTATTTTATATCCGGCCTCCTAATTATTAGGCTTTAAATGCGTTTAGGGAATATTTTTTGTTTGGAAACGAGAGTTTTCAAACCTACATTTAGAAGCTTTTCTTCTTCTAAAAAATGTCAGCCTAATGATCATCACCCCTATTATATTAAATTGTGTTTCTTAATTATACAAAAAAAAATTTCATTTCTTCTTTTATATTTTCATTTAATAGCTGTCCATCCATCATTTTTAAGCCGAATAAGAGTTATTTACTCAATCGAACGTCTTGGAAGGCTTTTGATGAGCCCTAATCGGTTCACAAACACTTGTAATTTTGTGTGGTAGCTAATAATAGAATCAGCATGCAGCTCGTGTCAAATGGAAATGGAAAGTGGGCCTGAATGATCTAGCGGCCCCTCCATTGAATCATCATCATCAGGATGCCAAGTGATGATGATGATGATGATGCCACTGACATTGTCGCTCATTGACCGAAATAGCCACACTTCTTGGAAAACCCAACATGTTTATTCACATTTTCTGAAGGGGGTGCTTGACCCCTCAATTTAAAATAGAGACACACCACAAACCAATTTTAGTTTATTTTTATTTTTTCTCTCTTAAAATCTATTTATATTTATTTGTCATCTTTCAAGGTCCATAAGATCATAGTAGTTTTATCTTATTGTCTTATTTTGAATTATATAATCGTCGAATTTAGGGAGTGTGATTATTAATCAAGACATTTGTCTCTGAAAAATAATAATAATTAAAATTGAAAATTTTTTCTTTATGATTTATCCAGAATTCAAAATCTTTATTCACTTAATGATATATCTTCGGCATATAAATTGACAAAATTTAAAACCAAATTTGTTATTTGGCGATTAAGCTCCATCAGGACAAAGTTATCTTTCTTTGCCTCCTCACTCGTTATGTTGAAAAGATAAAAAAAAGCCTCATAAAATTAATATTAAAAATAATCCTCAAGTGACACCACTTTTTTTTGAGAAAATTATGTTTTTTGCAATTTTCTGATGATGACATAAGTCAAAAGATGTGAATAAATTATTGCCTCACTAGCAGTCATGGGCGTAACTAGGGTCGTGCCGGGTGGCCTGGCCCCTCCCAGAAGGCTCGTTGGACTCCCCCAGCCAAATTCTCTAGTTACGCCCATGCCTAGCAGTGTTATCTTTTTATTGTTTTTGATTAAGTTAATTAGAAAATATGACTGTATTGTATAAAATTTTTATTTGAAATTCCAATTTATCGAATTGGATCATTTATTTGTTAAAATATTCTAGTTCAATGAAGAGGACAATTTTGAGAAAGATTTTTTTTTTTACAAAACTTTTTTCTCTCTTTTCTGTCAAATTTTTTTCATTTCTAAATATTTAGAATAGTTAATTTTGCGAGACACTGTAGTAGATTGGTCGTCAGTAGCTTCCCCTTCCATTTTCGTGGGGCACGTGCTTTCCTTACACTTGAACGCACCACATAATGAAGAAACCATCTATTGAATATAATACGTCATATATAGGCCTAAATAAATTATCTTTTGTGTTGTCGTCAAAACAGCAGGGTGAAAATAGAATCCCCCAACCCTTTCTTTTTAAATCTCATTATTTTAATGCCAGTCTTTCTTCTCTCTTCATTTGTCTTCCAGTCATGCTTCAGTCTGTGTTCTTTTTCTCGATCGTTACTTTAATTTCTCGTACTGTCTTCTTATCAGGAATAGAAAAAAGACGATTCTGAGTTATTTATTACATTTTAGATTTATTTCTTATTGAAAAAAAAATAAACCTATTTTTATGCTAGAGTGAAGGGAATGAAAATTTACTTTTATTGTTTTAAATCTTAAAGTCTTCCAAGTTCAAAAGTTCACGTCGAAAGTCGATTTGAATTTTTTTTTTCCTCTTGATTAGTTTTGTTTGTCTCTTTCCAAATAGAAAAAAAAAGCTTTATTTACATATGCTAATTCAGAGGAGCTAGCGACTTGTATTTTTATTCTCTCTCGACCAACACACTTAATTCGATTATCATTTCATCTTGATTTGATTTGATTAAATTGATTTCGAAAATTTAAACGAACAGCTATTATAATTATATTATTCACTTTAATTTAAATTTAAATATTAAAAAAAAAAAAAATTATTAATTCAAAAATTTGATTTTCTTTTATTCATATAGAAATTTCCATTAAAAAATCATCTGAGCAGTTTTGTTTGAAATTAACTATATCGTTTCTTTTGAAACTCAATAGTAGTCAAAAGATCCATTGAAATAGACTTTTTTTTACCATGACTATTTTGCAAAGTTTTAAAAATGCTCCTAGACTTCTCAGGTCATTCAGAAAGTTCATAGCTGAATTGCTAGAAGCAAAAATTTTACAGTTGTTAGAAACGTCTGTCCTTTGTGTGAACACACTATAAATTTCAAATCTATCTGTTAATTAGGTTAATTCAAACAGCTGATTAGAGGGTGTAAAAAAAAAGAAAACTTTAAAAATTCTTAAGTATTTGAAAATTTATTAAAAAAAAAAAATGGGATTCGATTTACTCAAAATTCGCTCCAACGATTTTGATTAAAATTCAAAAACCAATTATTTTTTAGATGCTCTTTAAAATGTATATTCTAATTTTGCTCTCAAATGGTTTGAAGACCACTTTACTCTTGTACTTCATAGAAGAGTTAGGAGAAACGGTTGCCATTCAGAAAGTTCATAGCTGAATACAGTTGTTAGAAACGTCTGTTCTTTGTGTGAACACACTATAAATTTAATAACAAAATATAAATATAAAAATCTGGTGTGACAAGCACAGAACACAACTTTCGATTACCGAAGCTACGAGAAGTTTGTGTGCGGTGCGACCAGTCACACCAGATTTTTAAAATAAGCTCGTCTTTATTCAGCCCTCTGGACTAACCTATTATTTATTAGATCGATTTATTCATGGTGTGTTCACATCAAAGACGGTCGTTTGCAACAATGATATAATTTTGCTTCATCAGCAACGTCAAACTATGAACAAATGGTATGCCAGTTAAATTATTGTGAGATAAATTGTTAAATAGTTTTTTTAATTGAAGAAAAAATTTATTATACAATTAAATACAATATATAACCATTGCAATTTTTAATTTTGTTAAAAACCAAGGTCATGTAGTGTAGGGAAAAAAATAATATTAAAAACTCTTTTTGATAGGAAATTAATTTAATAAATGTTCTGTCGGGAGTCAGGATCCAGGAAGAGAAAGGATCCATGGAGGGATGCCAAGGCCTTAGGGGCCTATGGGTTCAAAGCGTGTCTCCTTATAAGCAAGTGCACTAGCTAAAATAAATTATAGCATATTTTCCTAATGAGTCATTAGCACAACTCATAGTGAAATATATCAACACGCTCTCCAGCGAAAGAGATATATTAATTAACAAATTATATAAGAATTTGTAATAAAGTTATCGAATGTCGATTAGATCAATTGATAGAGATAGATTTTTTTTTTTTTTTATAAATGTTGTAAATCATTTATTTTTAGCTAAAAATTAACATAAAAATTAGTAGCCAAAAAGTGTTTTATTGAGTGGTAAACGGATTAAATTTTAATAAATAAAAAAAAAAAATTATAATTATTATTTAAGATTATTATAATTATTACAAAATTAGTATGATTTACGAGGTTTCAAACTTAGAATTTTAATCATTATTAATTATTTAATAATAATTATTTCCCAAGGACAATTTTTACTTTCTCTTACCTATATGTATTATATATATAGAAAGAAAGTAGGGCTATTGGATTCATGTCAAAAATTCGATGTCGAGATTTTGATTGATATGCGTCTGTCTGTATTTGTGTGTCTGTTTGTGAACAAAATATCTCAAGAACGAAAAGAGTTAGGATGTTGAAATTTTATATTTAAGTTAGGTACCCCGCTGGGACGTAACACGAAGTTTT
>JAKCPI010026942.1:0-52586 GCA_023213315.1 Euborellia annulipes
AATTGAGTTCTGTTAGTCCTGATCTGAACAGCATGTGCCCAGGCAGTCCGATGATTTTATTTAAGCCAATTGGATACCAAATGGCTTAAATAAGAATGCCTGGACCCTAATATAGATAAATTCATAAATAAAGTTATCGTCAAAGTCTTATATGGCCTCAGTTGCCGAAAAGACTGTGTGAATGTGTGTGTAAATGTGAGTGTGAATGAGAAAAAAGTGTGAATGTTTTTTTTGAAAAAAAAAAAAAAAAAAAAACAGCATGTGCATTAAAATGTATATTTTAACAAAATCTTTGTTTTTAATTTAATTTTTTTTAAACTTTCATATATATATTGTATAATGTTTCACCTCGAGCCTACGGATGATAGTTTAAATTTATCCTCTTAACTTTTAAGATGATCAATATTGACAATTTCTATCTCTGACCTCTCGAACGTAGAACGAATGTACTTATATAAAAAAGAAAAATGTGCTAAACAGTGTTCCTGTGGTCTTATCCGTATTCTTTTTTTTTATTTTTCCGTTTAATAAAAATAGAAGATGAAGAGTTAACACATGCTTCTGAAACTAATTTGATCAGATCAGAACGGAAGTGTTGTTTTGGTTTATTTATATAGATAAAACTTGAATGTTGTTTTTCAATTTTGGAACAAATGAACACCCCAACCAACCAACTATGAAGATCATCTGAAGAGCAAGACAATTCCAATTTTTTTTAACGAACACAAAAGAAGGGGAAGAGTTTTAGTACAAAGTTGTATGAAACTTTAACGATAACATCTCGAATCAGTGATACAAGGAATTATTCATTATGGCGGTAATAAAATACAGAGTCCAATAATATTTCTATTAAAAAAAAAAAGAATTATATGAAATATATTCTTCTTCCACATAGAAGATATGTTAATTTGAATTTATCTGATAAAAATATATTTTAAAAATTATATTAAATTAAAAGTTTTTCACTTGGAAAAAAATACATAAATATAGCCAATAAATGGAATTTGGGAATTTCATCGGAACAAATTTGGTGTCGCTTCAGTTGTTTCTTGTCTTTTCGTTTCGTTTCTCCAAAACACGATTTCAACTATTTACATGTCAACTCGGTTGCTCTGCGAAGTGTAGCAAACTGAGGCTGAGGGTAAAGAGAAGAAGAGAGATAGAGAGAGAAGGATTCGCAAAGCAACGTCTTCTGGATCCGAAGAGAATGACATAGCAAACAAGCACAAGCCCTAGCCCTATAGTCTCTGCAAGCAAATGAACCGAGAAACTCTAGTTTAACCCCTTGCTATATATATATATATATATATATATAATATAAGAATGTATAGTGTGTGTGTGTCTTATGTAAAAAAAGACAAGCAGTAAGCAGATATATATTGACAAAGTTGGCGAAATTCACTCTTCAGAGAAATTACATAGCAAGTTGAACCTCTTCTCTTATTTCTGTTCTGTTAATTTTAATTTCCCAAGTTTCCTGATGGAATGTTAAAAATGTTTATAAAATTTTTAAGAAAATCCCCATTGACTAAAGCTGTTTTAGCACGGATGGGTGATTCCAAAGAAGAAACGTGTGTAATGACGCTGAAATCAATCAATCATTATTCTAGATGAATTTATTCATAGACAATGAGAAATACATTTATCCAATAACAGTCGGAAGTTTTAAGGGTGATATTTTTCCTCAAAATAAAATAATAAGAAGCCATGAAAGTAAAAATAATATAAATAATATTAATTTATTTTTGAAAAGGATGAATAAATAAAATAATATCCACCAGGCTGCCCCTATCTTCATCACTTAATTTATTTTGTTAAATTAAGGTAGTTGATTTAAGATTTTTAGAAATGTTTGTAACTATGTATGTTTAATTTATTTAATTTTTTTCTCCAAGTTTGCAGTCATTATTTATTTAAGTAAAAATAGTTAATAATATACTTTAATTTTAATATTCGATTCTGAGACGAGGTTTACCTTATTTTTTCACTCCAATTTTCTTTACAGCTGCTCTCGTCAACACTAGGTCTGGTTGTGTGTGTAGTTTATTTAAAAAATTTAAAAAATAATTTTTTTTTTTTTTTTTTTAAATATTTATTTTATAATTTTTCAGGTCAAACAATTGCAATTTTGTTTTCGAATTCATTCATCTTCAGGACCTGTACAGATAATTTATTGTTATTACATTCAACATCTTATACAATCATACATACTTATATACATATATATATATAATCACAGAACATTTCTTAAAATCTTATAAAATTTGTTATCCTAGGTTTAAAATAATTCACATCAATCTTAATATAATTGTACCATGTACTTGCCTTAGAATTATACAGAATCTTTTTATATAATAAGTTCCAATCCATTCATCAGTTCTTTTTACCTTCTTTTTTGGAATATATTATCCTATAATTGAATCATACAATTAGTTATTACATCATTACAATTTTCTGTTACATCTTACCTATTTTTTGTTTGAATTTTAAGTACATGCATTCAATATTGATGTATTGTCAGATATATAATAATTACTATATTTAATTCATTTGTACATTCACAGTCAATTCTCCAAATAAAAAATTTTTTATTACAGTACATTTATCTTTTCTTTAATATTCTAACCTAAAACTTGACATTTCTTTTACGTATTAATTCATTAGAAGATAATGCATTCTGTTGGTCATTCTCGGTATTATTTCTTTTGTTTCCTAATTTGAATGTATAATTTATATATTTATAAATAAGGTTACTTAATTTCATTATCTTATAAGATTTTTACAGTGATAAATTGATACAATGATTACAAAAAACATTATTAGAACCTGATACTTTTATATATAATTTGTTTTTTTCTTTTCTTAAACTTTTTTATCTTTTTTAATTCATAAATATTTTCTTATTATATAAGTGTAATTTTGTTTTATCTACCAAGTGTCCATATATAACTTGAGATCTTTCTCTATCAATTCTGTAGTTTACAGATTCTTCATTGTAGATATTTACAAATAAACTTTCGTAGAAGAGTCTTTTTGTGAGGTTTTGTTCGCTTTGTAATATTAACGCGTTCTCAAAATCGAATTCGTGACATCGATCTTTCGCATGGACACTTAACGCTGTATGTATGTTTTTATTTGTGCATGAGTACCAATGTTCTTTTAATCTTGTTTTTAGGTCCCTAGAGGTCTGACCTATGTAAATCGTGTTTTCCCCTTCTTTTTTGCATGATTGACATAAAATCCCATACACTACATTTTTCTGATCTAGAATTTCAAGTTTTTCTTTGTTATTAGTTAAACTTTGCATTGGCTTATTGATCTTATATACTATATTTATATTTTTCTCATATAATATTCTTCTAATAATGTTAGACAATTTTGGAACATATATAATTGATCCATCTATCCTTTCATCATTATCCTTTTTCTTTTTATCTATTTTTGAACAATTAATTATATCGTTTATGTACTTTATTGGATAGTTATTCTTTACAAATTTTTCTTTTACAATTTCCATATTTTTGTTGATAAATCTTACATCCGATATTTGTTTAATTCTTAATTCATAATTTGGAGTTCCACATGCAGTTATAATGGAACTCCAAATTATGAATTAAGCAAATATTTGGGTCGAATTTTGGGCCATATAGTGAACAATAAAAATAGAGTTAAAAATTCATACGAGGTGATAGACAGATTAAAGTACATAAAAATGAAACAAAATCAAAGATTAATCTCGTTAGATATTAAAAACCTGTATCCAAATTTGCCTATAGAAATAGTAAAACAAATAATAACAGATAATTGGGAAAGGTTAAAAATCCACACTGACATGTCAAAAGATATGTTTATGGAAGCATTTGATCTCTGTCTAAACACGAACATATTTAGATTAAATGGCAAATACTATAAACAAATTAGTGGAACCCCGATAGGTAACCCAATGTCGTCAGTTCTAGCAGATCTGTGGGTAGATTATGTACAT
Organism: Euborellia annulipes; assembly: GCA_023213315.1. Lineage (NCBI taxonomy): Eukaryota > Metazoa > Arthropoda > Insecta > Dermaptera > Anisolabididae > Euborellia > Euborellia annulipes. The sequence goes on from JAKCPI010026942.1 coordinate 3,986, forward strand.
GACAAAGTTATTAGTAAGAGTCAACCATCGGCAATAATGTACTATGTGGACGATAGTTTTTGCGTAATAGAAGATGGAAAGATTGAAAAATTACTTGTGGAACTAAATAGTATACATCCAAATATAGAATATACCAAAGAAGAAGAAAAAGAAAAGAGCATAACATTTTTAGATATTAAGATAATAAGAGAGGGAGATAGTCGTCTAATAACAGATTTATATAGAAAACCAGAAAAATCAATGAGAACAATTAATTATTGGTCAGAACACCCAGAATATATAAAAAGAAACCTCATACAGAATGAACTAAAAAGAATTAAACAAATATCGGATGTAAGATTTATCAACAAAAATATGGAAATTGTAAAAGAAAAATTTGTAAAGAATAACTATCCAATAAAGTACATAAACGATATAATTAATTGTTCAAAAATAGATAAAAAGAAAAAGGATAATGATGAAAGGATAGATGGATCAATTATATATGTTCCAAAATTGTCTAACATTATTAGAAGAATATTATATGAGAAAAATATAAATATAGTATATAAGATCAATAAGCCAATGCAAAGTTTAACTAATAACAAAGAAAAACTTGAAATTCTAGATCAGAAAAATGTAGTGTATGGGATTTTATGTCAATCATGCAAAAAAGAAGGGGAAAACACGATTTACATAGGTCAGACCTCTAGGGACCTAAAAACAAGATTAAAAGAACATTGGTACTCATGCACAAATAAAAACATACATACAGCGTTAAGTGTCCATGCGAAAGATCGATGTCACGAATTCGATTTTGAGAACGCGTTAATATTACAAAGCGAACAAAACCTCACAAAAAGACTCTTCTACGAAAGTTTATTTGTAAATATCTACAATGAAGAATCTGTAAACTACAGAATTGATAGAGAAAGATCTCAAGTTATATATGGACACTTGGTAGATAAAACAAAATTACACTTATATAATAAGAAAATATTTATGAATTAAAAAAGATAAAAAAGTTTAAGAAAAAGAAAAAAACAAATTATATATAAAAGTATCAGGTTCTAATAATGTTTTTTTGTAATCATTGTATCAATTTATCACTGTAAAAATCTTATAAGATAATGAAATTAAGTAACCTTATTTATAAATATATAAATTATACATTCAAATTAGGAAACAAAAGAAATAGTACCGAGAATGACCAACAGAATGCATTATCTTCTAATGAATTAATACGTAAAAGAAATGTCAAGTTTTAGGTTAGAATATTAAAGAAAAGATAAATGTACTGTAATAAAAAAAATTTTTTATTTGGACAATTGACTGTGAATGTACAAATGAATTAAATATAGTAATTATTATATATCTGACAATACATCAATATTGAATGCATGTACTTAAAATTCAAACAAAAAATAGGTAAGATGTAACAGAAAATTGTAATGATGTAATAACTAATTGTATGATTCAATTATAGGATAATATATTCCAAAAAGAAGGTAAAAAGAACTGATGAATGGATTGGAACTTATTATATAAAAAGATTCTGTATAATTCTAAGGCAAGTACATGGTACAATTATATTAAGATTGATGTGAATTATTTTAAACCTAGGATAACAAATTTTATAAGATTTTAAGAAATGTTCTGTGATTATATATATATATGTATATGAGTATGTATGATTGTATAAGATGTTGAATGTAATAACAATAAATTATCTGTACAGGTCCTGAAGTGAATGAATTCGAAAACAAAATTGCAATTGTTTGACCTGAAAAATTATAAAATAAATATTTAAAAAAAAAAAAAAAAAAAAAAAATTTTTTAAATTTTTTAAATAAACTACACACACAACCAGACCTAGTGTTGACGAGAGCAGCTGTAAAGAAAATTGGAGTGAAAAAATATACTTTAAATTTAAATAATTCTATTTGCCTCTGACCTATGGCTCAGAGATAACCACTTTTGTTAAGTGGACGGGGGCTCCAGTTAACGTTCCAAGTCAAAAGAAATTTATTTCAATTGAATTGGCTACCAATGGATTTAAATAATGTTGGAAAATGATGGCTAAATGGCCTCAGCTGCCGAAAAAAAAACATTAAACAAATAAAACAAAAAATTTTCTATAAAAAGAATTTTTTCCTCTTGACCTGCAGATGTCATTTAGGGTTACTATAAATTGTGTCTTTTAGGGGTACTATAAATATAATATATTTATATAATATGTTAATATAACATTTATATAATATGGTTCAACTCAGGGGCTCACTTTTAGTGAATATGTGGATGACGACCACGAGTTATCCGAGCTAAGGTTGGCATTTCTTATTTTCCTTTATGTCGGCCTTTTTTCCCCTTTTTCATATCAAGCGTTAGGCCATGAGACGGGTCGGCTTGTATTTCTTTCGGTCTCATTTTTTTACAAATTAATTTTACCGACCCCACATAGGGAGAAGGCCAAGATAGAAGAAGAAGATATAATATGATCAGTCATTACCGATGGCAATGGAGTCCAGGGGGCGTAATTCCCGGCCAGTGGTAAAGCCCGCCGAAGGCGGTATATAAATAATCTATAACAGTTTTTAAATAAAAATAATTTTTTACAAAATAAAAATATATAGGCCTAAATACCCAACATGTATATTCTTCACAGATAACGAGAAAGCCAAATGTCCCATGATGGAGAGATTTGGACGTTAAGTAAGTGCCAAATTAAGTTCAAGAGTAAATAAAAAAGAACGAAAATTAAATCCAATGAAGCATCCGGCTTGAAATACCAAAATAATATGTTGGAGCAGTTGGTTATTGATAAGGGGTTAGTAAGGAGTTTAGAGGATTTAATTTCTTCTTACTCGCTTAATTTGTCGACATTGGAGTTGAAGAAAAAATGGGACACGAAGATGATTCTCGGGCGATAGCTGATTCCAAGTGAATTTACTTTAACGCTAGTAACTGATGAAAAGAGGGGAGGGAAGACAAGGGAAGGAGAAATTGGTGGGGGATGTACTTCCAACATATATTACATATATTATAATGAATAAAGCTCTGATATCAACAAATAATTGCACTACTCACGCACAAATGAAAAATTAGTTTTTCCATTTAAATAACACACTCATGAATAAACGCCTAACGTATTGACATTTTTTAAGTTTTGAAGATGGACATGATTTATGACCAAAACGTCGAATCAAAAAATTTTTTTGTATTATTGACTGCAATCATCATCTGTTTGATATTATATATTGAATAATTATTTTAATAAAGAGAAAGCAATTCATGAATCTTTTAAAAATTTTAAAAGTACAAAGTTTTAAAAGTTTTTTTTTATTATTGTTTAAATTAAAATTAATTATTCGTAAACTCTGCATAACTTAATACAAATAGGCTATTAACAGTATTCAAAGTTACCCCGGATATGGGTTTCTCTTAGATGTTGTATGTATATGTGAGTTTGTGTGTCACTTTGTGTGTGTGTGTGAGTGTATCAAGAGGAAAGTGCAAATTGATTTCCCAACAAGCCACAGGCACGAAATGCTAGAGTAGAGGAGCCTTAAGTCGCACATAATTTGAAAGATTGAAGCAGCTATTAAATTTGATAGAAATTGCCAGGAGCTAGAGCTTTTATTGTTCACCAAACATATGATTGAAAATAAGTTGACATAATATTGAATAACGTAAGAACATAATGAGACATGACAAAAAATTAAACGATTTTTTTTTTAATCGGGTTAAAGTTTAGAAATATAATCGATGCCATTGATTGGTAGACTTTTTGAATGGCTAAATAAAAGAGCGGATTGTGAAAATGAAGGGTCAAAATGTGAACCAAACTCTTTTTATGTTTAAAATTATTTAAGGGGCTCTCACTAGTAGAGGTGCTGTGACATTCCCAAGGTTCTGCATCATTGAAGGACAGTGTTTACAGTTATTAAGAAAATATAGCAACGTGACTGGAGCACTCTGAATTGTAGACGTGTATGCTGCGAAGTCTACAAAATTTAGGATCCAGCCATTCTTATTTAAGCCATTTGGATACCAAATGGCTTAAATAAAATCATCGGACTGCCTGCGACCAATTCAAGGCCAGCACTCTAACCCCTACACCGAGCCCGCGTGCGCTACATAACCTACTTAATATATTTAAATGTAAGGATTCATTTTATAAACATTAATCTAAGAACAAAAATAAATGAGCATTTCTTTAAAAAAAAAGGACAAAGGATATAAAAGTTTTAAAGGGTTTTGAAAAGTTTTATAACACTTGTGCGAAGCTTAAGAATGGATACTGTTAAGCTTCTCAGAAGAATATTGCATTCCGAAAAAGTCTATTTAAGGATGCCAATATCTTTTTGCGGGTAATTCAACGTCGGAAATCTCATTTGCCGGAATGCTAATTTAAATCGATGTCCTCCCCCCTCCCTGGTCAATGACGTTATCTAGGGGGTGCCTTGGGAGTAGAAGGAAATGCCGTAAGTGAAACTGAGAGAAAAATAGAGAGAATGGAGAATTCCCTTCTCCAGGGAGGATAGGATCTTGGAACGTCTGCAATCGAATGGGCGAGGAAGGCTTATCGCATGCAAGTTTTAATGCGTTACGATCAACGATTTATCGCACACTTTTATTTGACGCGGTGGTTTTTTAATCTTCCGATCCAACAAAAAAAAAAAAGGGATAAAAAAATTTCGAACTCATATCATTTCTCATTAGAAAGACGGTGGAAAGGGAGAGTTTAATTAGATAAATCAAGTTCTGATCTATCCCCAAAAGGCATTTTAGGTATTCACCGGAAAAAAAATCCATAAAATACGGAAGAAAATGTTTTAAATGACAAATCTCTATAGAACTTTTGTGTAAATGATTTCACAGCGTAAGAGGAACTCATAGAAGGCACAATTACATGCCGAAACTTTGTACAGTGAGCGCCACAATTAAGTCCCCACCTGATAGCTATAGCCATAAGTATACGGTATTTGGTGTAATAATCTTAAATTAGAAAAGGTAAAATAAAATCATCTGTGCCAGATTTTACGTTTTACCTTTTCGGTCATTAAAATTATTTCACTATACACCATATACTATACCATATACTTAAGGGTATAGCTATCAGGTGGGGACTTGATTGTGGCTCTCACTGTACTCTTTAGGGTGAAATAGTCCTACCATTTTTATTATAACAGACAGTTGAAAATTCTTTTCAACTCGTATGAGTATTTGGGGGGCTTTGAGCGGCGAAACCACTTGCTAAGGATTGCCAACACTAGAAATCGATAGGCTATATAAAATAAATAGAAGCCAAACAAAGAAGCACTTGATTTGTGAATCTCAAATTAGACGAAATTTTACTAGTCAGAAAGACGTCTATCCTACATTGATTTTATTAATAAAAATCTTTTATTTTTAACTTTGCCCACCAACCTTTCGTTTGGTGAGTAAAGTTTTTGTAAGCGTAAAAAAAAATATAAATTTAACTGAAGCTTTTTTTTTTTTTTTTTTTCTTTATTTCTCGGCTGTAGCTTGCCGCCATTCAGCCCTTCACTTTTGTTTTTTACAAATATAGAGTTTAACTGAAGCTGTCAAATAGGTCTATTCTCTAAAAACAGACGTTAAAATTTAACATCATAAAAGTGAAGTAATTACACCAGCTTTAAAAAATCCTATTCTCTAAACCAAGTTTTAACAGTGACGTTAACATTTTACTTTTGAGCATCAGGTGTTAACGACCCATATGAAGATAGCTATGTTTTCTGCTTGTTCGTATTTTTACGAAGAGATTTCGCGCATCAGGTGTTAATTACTTGACTTGATTTGTTATTCTCAATCTAGTAGGCCTATCTGACACACCAGCGTTAAAAAATGCTATTCTCTAAAAAAAGTTTTAACAGCGACGTTAACTTTTTGCTTTTATCTTAAAGCTGTCAAAATCATAACCTTTTTTTTAGGTTAAAGACGCCATTTTTATGCATTAAATACTAAAGAACAGACATGAAAATCCGTTTTAAGGTCCATTACATTAGTTTTTAGAATGATGTATGTGTGTCTGTGGGCAAAACCTCGGATTAGTTCGACCATTTATTTAGAAATTATTTTATAAACCGATAACCTTGTCTCAATCTGCCCTAAATGGGTTATCTTTAATATAAAATTAATTCTATAATTAAAAAATTCTTGAATTTTCCCATCGTAGTTTCTGTCCTAAATCATCATTTTTTCAAAGCTTGAACAATGTTACTTAATTGTAAGCCTACATATTATTATTTTTATTTAATTTTTATATGTTGGAGAAGATATTAAAGTGCAGGTTAAGAATTTATTTATCAGATCAGATTTTTTTCTCAATGAATATTAAAAATCTTTAAAATTTCTTTTTTATCCTATATTTTCAATCAGTATTTTTGTTAGAAACGAGATGACGACTTTCTCTCCTTCATATAGTTTATTTTCAATTGGATGTGAATTATGTGTCCTCAGGAGAGCGCTAAGTCCGACGCTTGGTCCATATCAAGTGCGCTTAGCAAATAGGCGCTAGTCCATCGGTCTGCGTGACTTGCTCTCTTCAGGGTTGTTATTGCCAAGGGGGGACCCAAGGGGCTCAACCCCCACTCCTCGGACTTAACTCCAGGCCTGAAGAACCCACTCCCTTGGAAAACACACCAAGCCAATCTCAAATCTTTATTTCCTCATCTGAGCTAACCTCTCTTTCTCTCTCTGACTTTCGGCTTTTGCACCACATGATGCCTTCCTTCTCTCTTTCTTTTTGCTTGTTTTTCTTGTTTTATTTGTCCGTCTTGCTCCTGACATTCCCAGCTCCCATTTATTGTCTCATTCATTTCCAGCATCCCTCTTTTTCCATCCTTTCCCTCCGTTTTTTCCTTTCTTTCTCTCTTCGGTCGTTCCTTTTCTTGCCCTCATATTTGTTCATTTTTTCCGGCAAGCAATTCTCTGCATAGTGTCGTTGCCAACCAGAAAAGACTTCCTCGTTTAGTCAAGTTAAGTTCTCCTTCTCAAATTTGTTGAATACCAGTCGAGAATCTTAACCTCTCTCCCTCCTCCTTCCTTCTATTTACGAGCATTTGCATCTCATTGTTCTAAAATGCCTTTTGCGCCATGAAAGACATCAAGAACCAATCACTATTTTAATAAAACAACTAAAATTGTCACAGTGATAAAAAAAATTCATTGCTCTTTGTTTTAGGATTTTATTTTATTATTATTCTAGTAAAAAAAAAATATTACTTTAAATTTGATTGATGTTTTTTTTTTGGATTAAATCTAATTAAAATTTTTAATAACTATTTTATTTAAAATTTACAACAGATTATTTCTGAATGATACGAAAATTATATTATAGATATATGCCTATCACATGTGAATTTTTATGCCAAGACTGCTATAATTATTTCTGACAATTTTACTTTATATTACTAGCCTACATTACCAACTAGATGCAAGGGAGATCCCACTCATTTTTTTATTATACTTGCGAGGGCAATATTTATAAATTAAAAAGAAATTAAAATGACTTCTTAAAAATATTTAATAATATCTTAATCAAGAGCGGATCCAGAGGAGTTAGGAGCACTATTAGAATAGGGACAAACTGATTGAGACGATGATTGTGGGGTGAGAAAATTTTTTTTCCCGTCTATTCTGTATTTTTTAAATTTCCAACTGCTGAAGACAGGATTTGGATATACTGGGTATATATCTGATGACCAATAATGAAATAAAATATGTAAATGTGTAGCCTACTCAAACTCATAATAAGAAATTATTAAGGATCTTTATCTAAATTTGTCATGTTACATATATATCCACATTGAAACATTCAATTCAGAAGTGGTCAAACGAAATAAATATTCTGGATTCACCTTGTTGTTTATTGGTGAGGCCAAACATCCCATGGCCCCCGGGAATCGAACCCAGGATCTCCAGCCTGGAGAGGGCGAGGGTCCGGTGGCCTGGTGCAATGGAGGTGCTGTCCGTGCCTAGGCCCCGGAAAGGCTGGAGATCCTGGGTTCGATTCCCGGGGGCCATGGGATGTTTGGCCTAACCAATAAACAACACTCACAGTCTTGTTAAATATATCTATGACTACATAAGTCCGAATCGAGGTATTTTGAATACTATTATCTTATTAAAATATTTAGAAAAATATTTAATTATATTAAAAAAGATTTTTCCTCGTCTATTCCTCTTCTATGAATTTGCCAAAAAGCCCATCGTCCAACCTATATACCTAGATAAATTTATGGGGAAACTGTCCAAATTTATTTTAATTATTACAAATATAATTTAAATAAATTTTATGACACCAGTGAATCACTTTTCCTTAGATAAAACTTTAAAGGACACACCTATCAATTAGCATTTATTAAAGATAACATCTTTAGAAGAGAAAGAATATTTTTACTTAATAAAATTTGCAAATGACCATAAATAAAGATGAAACGTCATTTTAATATAAAAGGGTCTTTTTTAATATAGGATTTAATTTTCCTTTTCCTATTCAAATTTAATTTTTTATATCTGAATGATATTTATTTCGATTTACCACTTTTCTGAATTTTTTTTTTTCTAAAAAAAACATTCACACTTTTTTCTCATTCACACTCACATTCACACACACATTCATACAGTCTTTTCGGCAGCTTAGGCCATATAAGACTTTGACGATAACCGTTGTAGAGAATATATCTATTGTGAGGTCAGGCATTTCTATTTAAGCCATCTGGTATCCAAATGGCTTAAATAAAATCATCGGACTGCCTGGATCCGAACCCGCGACGTTTGGTATAGGAGGTAGGCGCGCTACTTACTACGCCAAACCCGGGGGCCACTTTCTGAATTAAGAGTGTTTAGGTCAATATTTTATTACATAGTTTTATTATTTATCATTAGATAAAACCTGACTTCCTACATACATGAAAAATTTTCTTTTTTTACTTTAATAATTGAACTTTGTGGTGTAACAATCAAATTATTTGAGTACATTTTCTAAAATGATGATTAGATAGATTAAGAGAAAATTTAATAAAAAGTTCAATGATGCTTGAATTAAATGGAGGAATTGAATTAGAAACTCGGGTTTGATGCCGGCGCTTTTTCTCGTTACAAGATGGGCTGTCCTAGACAGGGCTAGATCAAAGACTACAGGCACCCAGCGGGACCACAAAGCAAGCAAACAACCCTTGTTCAATCTTTCTTCAATTTCGAGATGAACAATTAGATAAATGCCAGAGATAAAAGAAAAGTCATATTCCGTTTGTTTTGTTAATTAAATACAGAGCTTCTTCGTTTTTTTCCCTCTATTATTTAATAAAATAACTTTTTAAAATATTGTAGGTTTGTAAAATCTTTCCAGTGATTTACCAGGTGAATAAAAAAAATTAATGGAGATGTGAGTAATTTTTATGGCTAAAGATACATATAATATGGAATGTTGATTTCAAAATGAGGCTTTGGATCAGATCAATAGAGAGAAAAATATTTTTAAAAATAATATATTGAATAAAAAAAATATTTTGATTGAAAGCGATGAAGAAGTAACACTTGCAATATAAACTAATTTTGTCACGATAAAACTTAGTGCTTCTAGATTTTTTAACTAGATTTATAAAGAAATATTCTTCCGAAATGTTGATTTTTTTTAAATTGAAGATATCAAGAAATAAACTCGAGAATAGACCAAACACTTGCTTCGATGATTGTGTCTAACTTCATGGGAAAGAGTGTAGATGGCGCTGACGTTGTATATATTAGCACGTAACGGTCGTAACGGTTAGTTCACTTGAGTCGGAGAAAGTGCACAGTACTTGAATACATCTGCAAAATAAGCAACGTTGTACTGTACACATGGGCGTAGCCAGACATTTTATTAGGGGGAGGGCAACCCCCTCAGGGCGAGAGGGGGGGTTGCAATTAATATATACATAGATTATTAATTATTTATTTAGACAAAAACAAATTAAATTAATGTAGTGGATTGTGGCGTTAAAAAAAATTCCCAATGGGAAAAATATATATTTGTTTGTTTTTTAATTTTTAGGACAAGCCAGGGGGGCGATGCCCCCCCCAGCCTCCCCTTGGCTACACCCATGACTGCACAATATTTATATTTTTAACAAATAATTACAATAATACATATAACAAGTGGTTGGATTCCCCCTTGCTAGCCTTTGGCGATCAAATGTATCGTAGCAAATTTGTATACTAAATACAGTACTGATGGCAATCTGGCGCACTTCTTTGAAACTATCTGGCTGTTTTGCCCTTTTCACTGTCATGCGTGTTCATTCCATCATCGCCAATCAATCTGTACATTTATTTAAGGATACTGATTAGCTAGAGTTACAGGAAGTGGAGCGGGAAATTAAAAATTTAAGTCAGAGAGGGAAATAATTCTTAAAAAAAATCCCCCCTTTGAATATTTCCAAACAGTCAGCAAGAATAAATTTGATGCATTTGCTCGCCGAATGCGAGCAAGGGGGTCTAGGGGGCGTAGCTTAAGGCCAGTGGTATGATATTGCAATACAAATTGTTTTTACTGACCACCTGAAGTAGATTCACTTAAAAAAGTATCCTGCGAAACTTTCATAGTCTACCAAAAATATGACATTTTTCATTTAAATTTCCAGAATTTATATTATTTAGGCCTATATATTCGTGTCAAAAAAAATAAACTCTAATTGATAAAAGCAATTGGATTTTGATTGGAATTAAAATTAAAGAAAAACTTCAATTATTTTTCTCCAAATGCTAAAAGCTGCGTAAGGGCTCGGAGAAAATTTGCATAATATAAAATTTATTTCTCAAGGCTTTATCGTTGAGAAGAAGAGAGAGAGAAAGAAAAACATTTGATCTTTCTTAAAAAAAAAATTTAATTTCCCTGACTAACTAGAGGCAAGACTTTTCTTATTTTTTCCATTTCTTAATTTTCTTTTTATTAGATTTTTTTTTTTTTAATTTTAAACCATCTTTTTTTAAATAGTAAGTTTATATTTATTAACGGACATCATCATTAAACTTAAGATTTCGTGTTTATGCTCATATCGCTAAAATGCAGCAGCCTAAATGAGAGTTTTTTTTTTTTTTTTTTTTTTTTTTTTAAATAAAAAAATCTTATTAAACCACCATTCATTTAGGGTTTTAATTTATAATAGAAAATTATTAAATAGTGAAACGATAAAAACAATTTATTCACTCTTTTATTAAACCTTAATTTAATTAGTCCTCATAACATACTTGGCTTAAAAAATAATTTAACTTAATATAAATTATGTTTTAATTAACGTAATTTTAAAGACATAAGTGCAAAAGAACATAACAACTAATGCGTTGTTTAAATTGATTTATAATTGCATTACCATTTAGAAGAATTAGGGGTAAGGAGATTAATAAAATACCAAGTTCATTAATTTCTCAAGAGAAAAATAATTCTAAAAAAATAAAATGAAGAAATATGCGAAACTTCTCGATATAACTTATGACATTTTATTGTTGTCAGAGATAAAAGTGAAATTTCATGCAAAACTTTTTTCATGAAAAAATTGAATTCTGAAAATAATGGACGTTAAAAAATTTATCTCTTCTTCTGTTTAAAAAATTGGTGGATATTGTTCTCGCTCAATATCTTTCTAAACTCCCTAAATAAATATATAAATCATTATAATTTTTTTATTGTATATATATGTGTGTGTACGAGTATATACTCTTAAATAAGATTTCAAGTTTGCAGGCAAAAAACATGCGAGCTCCTATATAATTTATAGAGTATAATTTTTCCACTCTTTTGCGTATTTAATATCAGTTGAGAGGTGACATTGACCTAAATTAAATCCCTTTGAAAAGAGACACACATACACACACGGGTGTAAAAAGAATTGTCTGTGAAAAAATTTCAAATATTAAAATTTCTTTGGAACAAAGCGTCTCTTCTAAATAGTCAATCACAAAGTTATGAAAAATACGTAGGTTATAAATATAAAAGAATAATTTAATTATTTAGACAAAATGGATTGGATTAATGTCAATGCCGAGGAGTTCGTAAATGTCGAGTACGAATTACTCAATCTACGACTTGTATTTCAATTGTCATTTCGCAGAATAGCAACAGCCACCAAGATCGTTGCAGTGAAGCAATGCGGAAACTCAAGCGGGTACCCCGTAAAACGTCCCCCGATTGCCATCGATTTAAATAGAATATTTATTCAATTAACCCCTAAAAAGCCTCAGCAGCTGAAAAGGGAAAAAGATTAATTAAATATTAAGGGCAGGTTCAAAGAGTCAATCCCTCTTATTATTTCTCGGGCCCTGGAGCGGATCGCCCCCCCCCCCCCTCGGTACGCCTCTGCCCCTGAGTACAAAAAAGTGGTTTTTGCAAAATGGTCTGTCTGTGTTAAATTTAAAATTTAAATTTAACCATGAAGGAATTGATCTGACTGAAATTTTATATTTAAGTTAGACACCTTCCTGAAATCGGCCAAAGAGTACTAGTACTTTAATGATGTACTTTTTCAGTTATTTTCGATTTTCTCAAAATTCGCTCCAACGATTTTGATTAAAATTCATAAATCAATTATTTTTTAGATGTTCTTTCAAATGTACCCAGTATATTCTCATTTTGCCATTGAAATTTTCTGAAGATCACTTTACTCTTGTACTCCATAGGAAAGATAGGAGAAATGGTTGCCATGGTAACAAAATATAAATATTTTCCCATACTTATAAATTTTACATCTTGAATTCTAATAGTATATTGGCGAAACTAAATATATGTCGAAACGTGAAAGCACAGAACACCAGATTTTTTAGATTAATTAGTTACTGCTTGATACTATCAAGAAGAAATTAATATAATTTCTATTTCTAAAAGGGCAAACTTTAGGAGAAAGCAAGTGAAAACAAATATCCCCGGAGCATCAGAAAATTAGAAATAATCTTTCTCTCTCATCTTTTAAGAAATAGTTTTAAAAAAATGGGTTCAATGGCTCAGCTGCACATTGAATAACTTAAGTGGGATTATTTTTTTAGATTTATATTTCGCGAAGGGATAAAAATTTCTGGCCCCAAGCCAAAGGGTGTAAATTCAGTTTAAGCCTTTCCCTGGGTGGAGGGGTGTCTATATATATATGTGTGTGTGAGTGTGAGTGTATGGTGGGGGAAGGCGGTGATTGCGTTAGTTAGTCGTTGGCGATGCGGGCAGACCTCCACCCCCCACCCCCTCCACCATCGATCACGAGCGGCGGAAGTGACGTCACTAACGATTTTCCCGTCAGCCGCAAAGCCGCCACCATCGTCGGCTAAAAGCTCTCTGTCCTACTACTACCCCATTTCTGCAGGGTAGGAATCTCTTGCTCTCTCTGTCCTACGATCTATTCCTGTTCTTTAAACGTTTTTCCTATCTATTAAGGCGGTCACAAATAGCAAAGTCTCTATGTGATTACAACAAAAAATACGAACTTAGAGATATCAAGACATAGAAAGAAAGAAATTCGTTCATGGTGGCTACCATAAGCTTAAAAGCTTTTCAATTTTCAGGCGGTTAAAAAATATATATATATAGGTAATAGAAACCAATAAAAAAAATTGATTTCAAAGACATAATTTATTTTGGTCCTTTTATTTAAAAGAAATATTAACTGGGAAATGAATCTAAAGTGACTTTTACTCTACTATTATCACCTAAAATATAATATTATTATTATTTCTTTATTTATGAAAATAAAAATATTTATCCAAGTTATCGAGATCTACATTTGATTGCAAAGGCATAGAGAAATGCCGGGTCAACAGGTCATTAGGTGTCCGGAGAGAAGAGGTAAAAAAAATTAGGTCATGATCGCCTTGAGCTTAGATTATTAACAACAAATGATGACATTTCCCCAATTTACACTGTCTTTTAAACAAGAGATTTTCGAGTCACGGAACACTTTTTTTTTTCTTGCTGAGCACTTACATACAAAGTATAAAATAACAAAATTTTATACACAGGGGTAACACAAAAGAATTATGAATTTTTTTTTATTTTGGATGTATTTTTTTAGGCATTCATTAATTAAATGTACTAACATTTCTGAAAACAAAACGTTTTCTTCTTCAAGATCCTTTCTCCTCCAGATTAATTGTTGATTTTAAAGATACAAGTGGTAAGACCACCCCCCTCCCCCCCAAAAAAAAGCACCAGGGGGCTACGCCTCTCCTGGGCCCCTTGATCGATTTCGGCGAGCAAATGCTTCAAATTTATTCTTTATTCTTGCTGACCAGTGGCGTAGCGATGTGGGGGGGGGGGGCATCATGTCCCGGGCGCTACTCACAAAGGGGCGCCAAATGGTATGCAAAACAAAAAATTGCTGGATAATTTTTATTTTTATTATAATTGATTTCTGGATTTTTATTATAATTGATTTCTGGAAAATATATTTTAATATATAGCCCTATATTAATTTGCGAGTATATTTTACATGTAATATTATATGATTTTCAATGGGGGGGGGGGCGCTAAAAGGTATTGTGCCTCGGGCGCGAGTAAAGATCGTTACGCCACTGTTGCTGACTGTTTACAAAATTCTAAAGTTTTAAATTTCCCTCTCAGACTTAAAGTTTTAGATTTTCCTCTCTCTCTCTCCACATCCGGTAACACTGACAAATTAGAGAAAGACAGGCACATACACATAGAGACAGGAAGTCAGTGGCTAGCGTTTATAGGGCATATATAGTAATGATGATTACTCAATGTTTTATGAAGAGGATTAAATTAAAGTTAGGCCCTAATTTGCAGCATGCGGCCCGCTAAGAGATTTTTTCGGCCCCTGAAATAAAATGAAAGCACGACAATATTTTATGTCAAAATTAGTATATTAGATTCATTTAATTTGTATTAGTAATTTGTTTAATAAATACTAATAATAAATTCAAATTTTTTCAAAAAATATTAATTTATTATTATTATCATCGAATTTTGTTAACATCATTTAATTGATAAACTACCAAGTTAAGACGAATCAAAATCGAGTTGGGGAGAAATTATTACCTCCATAGAAATTCTTTAGAGTTTTTCACCGAAAACCGCTGATCCGCAAAATACCTTTTGAAAATCACTGATTTAGATCAATCACAAGATAGCTTCTCAGGGAGGAGGGTGAAGTCTTGATCACACTCTGCCTCTTTCACAACTTCTCTGGAATTAGGCACAAATAAAATTTATTTTTATTTCTGACAACAGAAAACAACAAATTTGAATAAATTTTTCAGTTAATTTAAATGTTATTTATTCAGATTAATATTTTGTGTTACCAACGATCTCACTTCGAAAATTCATACATATATTATGAAATATGTTATAGGTATGCACAGGGAGAATAAATTAAATTATGGAAATTCCATCAATTCATTTTTATATTCAACTATGATTGATGTTTTGCGTTGTTGACATAAAAGGGACTTTTCAGATTGGAGTTAAATTATTATCTTTAACTAGTATTAGAGAAAACATGGAAAGTGGTGGAAAGCCTCTCTGAATGGTAGTTAAAAATAAAACTCTAGATTTCTTTATAAAAATTTGTGATAAATTAGCAACAGAAATTTCTACTACTGTGATTTTGATCTATTCTTCATTCCTAAAATGATTAATGATAAAATAAACAAATGTTTTTCGAAATTATTCTACATATATACGAAAGACATTGATATAAATTATTTCAAAGATGAAGTTTTTTAAAATGCATCAGTGATGAAAATATCAATAGTTCCTTTGAAATGAGTAAACTAATAATAAATGACTTACAATCAACTTTCCTAATAATAGAAACCTGATAAAAAAAAAAAATTTAGCAATGCCAATTTACAAAACCTCATAAGAACGATTTTCTGGTTCCTGAAATGCATAAAAAATTGCCTCCCTTGGTAAAAATATTTTGAAAATTTAAAAGATAATGTTAAATTAAAATATTATTGATAAATTAGCATGATCCAAAAGCAGAAAAAGTTCCTTTAAAAATTTCTTGATGTTATAGTTCATGAATTTATTATTAATAGGCCTACAGTATAAAAAAAGAAATAAAATTTTTAGTTCTTATTTTGGCACTAGGGGCAATCGCTATGGTGGCCAATGTTAGGAAAAAGAACCATTTTTTGGTGCTTCTAAAGACTAAAAAATTGATTACTATGAATAAAAAAAACTAAGTTATGAGGATGAAATATAAATATATTTTTTTGGTTAAAATTTTGCTGTATAAAATGGATTAACAGACATAGGCGTAGCCAGGGAAGGGGTTGGGGGTTCAAACCCCCCATGGATCCCAAGCCATGACTAGATATTTAAGCTCTATAATACAAATTATATTTCATATAGGGTAAGAGAAAGTAAAATATAATAATTTACTCTAGATAAAAAAACAAACAAAATGATTTATAAATACCCTAAAATACCTTAAAATAATCTTAAATTTTTCCCCTATCAAAAATTTCTGGCTACGCCTATGTTAACAGATATGGCGGTGACAAAACCATCCCCTGGACGAAACAAAAATATTTAACCTCCTCATTTATTATTATTTATTTAAATCATTCGGTATTTAATATAAATAATTGCTTAGGACGAGAAGTGAATCCTCTACCCCTTGGAATATATAGCTCCTAACTGTGTCCCAAGGGATAGTGATTTTATATTCTTATTATTTGTGTTTTCTCATTTCTTTATTGCCCCAGGCAATGTTCCGGTTATCCCTCGCCTATGCCTATATCCAATATAATAAATAAAAAAATATATAGGTCAAAACTTCGATAAAATATTTATCTTACCCAGACCGTCCACAATTATATTATATCAAGTCCAAAAAATAAAAAAAAAACTGCTTCTTTCTTTCTACAGCCATTATTCAATACTTTCTATATAAGTATATCTTTCTGTTATAAAAAAAAAAAATATTTATTTTTCTATATAATTTATAACAAAATAAATTTTCCTTCTTGTTTAGAATAACTCTTTTAAATTCCTACTCACGTTTCAATGCGACCCTTACTTATGGTTGAGAGAGAAAATCCAATTGAAAATAAATGCTATTAATTTATGGAAAGTGCTTTGCATGTGCACTTTGAGAAAATTAATGAATCTCTTAAAGATTTTTAATTAAAAATACATTACTATTCTTTGAGCTACTCTTTTTAAAAAATGAAGAATTCTTGAATATATTAAGATAGAAAGAAGAAGAAAAGGCTCTAGGATCAAATCTGAATCATTATTATCCTTATATATAAAAAAAAATATAATAACCTGCGCTTTCACATTAAAACGAGGATTTCGCAGAATTTAATAAATTACTTACTTACAAAGAGACCTGCATAATGGATCCAATCATGTCTTTTATATAAAATTCCGAGCATTAGCTAGATTAATAATCAGATACAAATGAGATTATATCACAGCTTCTATATAATAATGGCTCCCGGCTATAGTAATAATAGAAGACCAGGTGTAAAGCTAAATTACTCTTAATGTGATTATATTATAATACTGTACTTCTACTATATAGGAAATAAATTAATACATTCTATAAAAAACTGGTTTAAAATAGCTTCTTTTTAACTCTTTTAATTTTGAACCACAAAACTTAATGTTCAGTAATTTTTACTTTCTCTTACCTATATATATATATGTATCTGGATAGGTTTATATATATATAGAGAGAGAGAGAGAGAGAGAGAGAGAGAGGAGAGAGAGAGATTGTCTAGTACTCCTATCAATACGTGTGGTGTGTTTTTGGATTGCATATAATTATCCATTAATTAAAGGGCAAAATGGTATATCCAGTAGTTTGAAATTAATATTTTTATGCCCTGAATGGAGTACATGTTTGTAAAATGGCGGGCGGTGGTAATATGAAACAAGGTGTTTAATTAAGCCAGTTATGCAGTATTATACCAATAAAGTTTTTTTTTTTTTTTTTTTTTTTTTCAATATAATTCAATTCTGTGGCAAAATAATTACAATAATGTAGTAAAAGAAATTAAGTGTTCAAAATAAAATAATTAACAAAACGTGTATTTTAATGTTAGCAAGTGTTTCATATTACAATCTCAGTTCCCAATTTCCATATTTTGTAGAATATTTGAAATAATTGGATTTGTTGAAAAGTCTTAAATGTTTATTTAAAAAACAAGTTATATTTATGTAACACACTCATATATGAATATTATTGAGGATTTTTAATACCATAGAATGCATTTCGAATTCTATGTTTTGTAAAAATTTAAAAAGTGTTCCATATTACCGCCATCTCCCCTATATGTTTATAAAACTTTCAAACGCCTTTTCTCGAATTGGGCCGTATATTTTGAAAGTGGTCAAGTCCATTTTCTATGTTTGGAAATGAAGGAGCATATCTGTTTATTCAAAAATCTATTTATCGACCAATTTTCAATTGTACAAAACATGGGAATTTTTTTAAGAAATTTACTACTTGCTAGTTATATATAGAAAATTTACAGTAATTTAAGCATAAATTATGTGATATCTCATTTATAAAAAATGGACTTACACCACTTTCAAAATAAAGGGTCCAATTGTTGAATTTCGGACTTTCGTCACTTTGATTATCAGCAGGCGATATAGTTAATATATATAGGCCTTTATATAGAAAGTATTGGTTTAATGTCAAAAATTTGATGTCGAGATTTTGATGGATATACATGTTTTCAGGTCCCCTGAGTCCAAAAAAGTAGTTTCCACAACATGGTCTGTCTGTGTGTCCGGGAACAAAATATCTCAAGAATGAAAAGAGCTAGGAGGGTGAAATTTTATATTTAAATTAGACACCCCCCTGGCACGTCACACGAAGCTTTTGAACAAACTCGGTCAAAAGGTAGTTTTCGATTTTTTTTTAATTTTCTCAAAATTCGCTCCAACGATTTTGATTAAAATCATAAGTTCATAATAAACATAAATGGACAAGAAGAAATCGCGAATAAATCAAGATATTGGAATGAAAAAAATTTGCTTTTAATTATATTGCGGCCGCTCTCAGAATTGTTTATACATAGAAAGTTTTTATTTATTTTTTTTTAATGAATGCCTCAAGTGATTTTAGTGATGACAGAAAAAAGTAAGAGTTACAAATTATTTATTTATTTTTTGTTACTTGAGAAGATTTTAATTAAATCTTATAATCATTTTTCAAAAAAGAAATACACTTTTTAATTGGATCTCAAGCACTTAATCACTAACACAGCACAGCAAAGGGCACAATAATCCCCTCTCACAATGCAATATATGGTTATCCCTGTAAAGGGCTGGATCAGGCCTAGCACGTTTGATTCAAGCTGATATCTGTCATGGTCGTTTTGCGAGACGGAGTATAATTCGGGGTCCTTGGTCCCTCTAAGCCACCTCTCTTGCATTATTATGCGTTGGTCTAATAGACATGGCTTGGACCTATCCGCCGGAAGGGCATTCCCAAGAGCAGGAACAATAATAATAAGGATTAAATCGGGGATCTCAACATGTCAGTCCGGATTCGGATCACGGAGTATACAGTATTTTCTAAGTTAATTGACCGAACTCAGGGGAACCGTTGAAAATCAATGAATAATTTTTTTTTTTTTTTAAAGGAAAATAAATTTCTTTTTTCCCCGGCATCAATAAATCAACAGGCTTTTCGATTTCAATACAGTGAAATAAAAGGCTTTTTTAAGTCAATAGGGAGTCATTAAATTACTCAGATCTGGTTAGTACGTGAATAGCGACCACGACACGATTCAAAAGACTGTAATTTCTCCTGCCTTTTTAGTCCTATATAGTTTTTCTACTTCACTTATCAAGTATAACGAGTTGGTATTTTCTTCCAAGAATATTTTACAAAAAGAAAATTACATATAAATCTGATCTTAAATTTAAATGCTGCTTTTCTTTGGTGTTGTGACAGAGTTCATTCACCATTCACGCAGATTCACGTTTTAAGGTTGAGTTCGTTTCACAATGAAAGATAAAATTTATTTTATTGGTTACAAATTCGTTTTATTAATTACACTCTCAATAATAAATACTTGACTAATGAAGATTGCATCTTGACTTATTTCAATAGGCAGCGACATTTTGTTATTTTTGTTTAATATTTGATCTATCCTCTATAGTTTATTAAAAATTACAAATTGAACTTGTCTCAGACTTAGCCAAATCAAAAAACGGACTTCACTTATTCCTCTTCAGCCTTTCATGCGTTTTTGGCCGAGATGGATAGAACAGGCCGGCCCGTCGCATGGTCTGACGCCTGTTGAAAAGAGGAAGGAAGAGACAGGCATACAAAGAACAGAAGGACTGTCTGTCCCAGCTCGGGCAGCTCGTGGTTGCCATTCCACGTATCCACAAGATGTGGACCCCTGAGCGATTATTAATCCTCTTCTATCATATCTTTTGAATTAATTTGAGAAAATTTTTATTTTTTATTTTTTAGTCAAAATTGAATTTTTTTAAAATTAGAGGTGTACAGTGAAATCTTGATATTTCGTATCTCGATTGTTCTTATTTCCGGCTAATTCGTATAAATTCGCTGGTTCCCAAGAAAATTTGTTTAATTTTTACTTTTATTAATGCGTATGGTCACCTGGTACGAATTATTGGGAATACCAATTATCAAAAAAATTTGAGGACCAGCAAATTAGTAAGTTATGAATTAGCCGGAAATTCGAATAATCTGGATACAAAATATCGGAACTGAACACTTCTAATTAAAAAAAAAATCAAATTTAATGAAAAATAAAAATAAAATTTTTCTCGTCAAATAATTCAATAAGATGTGATAAAATCCTTTTTTTTTTGTCGAACCAATTTGTATTTTTTAATAAAATATAAAGGCTAGATCAAATATTAAACCAAAAAAATAAAATGTTGCTGCCTTTTGAAATAAGGCCAAGGGCGTCCGCAGGATTTTTGCACTTCCAGATGAGTTAAAAAAAGTACTTTGATATTAATAATGTTATACATCTCTTAGTATTTAAAGCTTTCTCACCGCGGCAAGGTGGATGTATACTGAGAAAGGTTTTTGTATTTTTTTGTTTTATACATTTTTTTGTATCATTTTAATTTTCCAGGGGGGGGGGCAAGTGCCTGGTTGCCCCCTGGGACGCCCATGACTCAAGCTTAATCAAAACTATTATTCAGAGAGTGACTGTGCGGGATTAGTAAAACGAAGAAAGAAGAAAATTAAGGGCAAACATAGATAGTTAGTAGAGAGAGAAAAATTTTGCTTTGAAAGTCAATATTCAAAATAGACTTGAAACATCTTGATATGATTACTATAATTGTTTCTCTATAAAATATCATAGCTGAGACCATTAGATCTATCCATAATTCAAGAGACAAAGATTAGTCTAAAAGAAGAAAGAAGAATGAATTTCGATACTTGAAAATTATATATTTAAAATTTATTTTTAAAGAGTGGGAATGAATAAATTACACTTCAAAAAAAATATTCTGAAATATCCAGTGATTTTTTTTTTGCTAAGAAGAAAATCTATTGAATAATCACGTATTATTATTCATATTAAAGATAAAGAAAAGAAACCAGGAACTCTCTAATCAAATATGATAATAAGCAAGTAAAGGCGACGAATTTACTACGTTAAGCAGATATATTGAATTTCTTTTGGGACGTATTTCGATTGCTTTAATTATAGGAAGAGTAAAAAATTTATTTTTCTATTGGGCCATTCATTCCTTGTCAAATCATCCATCTATGTAGCACACCGTCTCAGATATGGATGAAATTTTTGTTTATTTGTTGCTTTTACCATCCTTAGTAAAGATCCAAAATTATATTAGAATATTTATAATACTTTTTGAGAAAAAAAAATCTTAAAGTTAGAAAAAATGACCTTGGGAAGAAGCATTTCCGAGACTCCCAGTGGAAGTGATATTTTTTAGAAAATAAATCATTACTCCCGGTCACGGGTCACAAGTCCGTATCAAGAAAATTTTCTAGTGAGAAATAAGTACACTGTAAAAAAAAAAAAAATTTTTTAACTTTTTTTATACTTTCTTGGGGTTTTATTTTTATTTTCGGTAGGGGATAAGATAATATTATTATAATATAGAAAAATTAAACTTTAAACTTTTTTTTTTTCTGTGGAAATTTGAAATGTTAAAAGTGTAGGACAAGTTGAGAATCTGGTCTAAACGTTCTCAAATAACTAACTACTTCAAGGAATTTTTATTAATATTATTTTATAATTATTTTAAGAAAACTTGAAATTATTCTTTAAAATTTATTTCACAAATCTAAATTTATTAAATTCTGGTTTGAAATTCGCGTCTAAACTATTTAAATATTTATGAAGTATATTAAAATCATACTAATTAAATAATTTTATAAAGTAATTCAACTAAATAGCTATAAAAATTAAAATTAAAATTAACAATTTTACAAAATAATTAATTTAAAATATACAAGAAATTTGTTTGGTTGGTAAAATTGAATTTTCTCATAATATTCATAAACAAACAATTTAGAAACAGAGTCTATATTGTATAGGAAGTTTTCTGGAAGTTTTTACAGTGTAGCGATGATGTAGGTATAATTATGAGTTACAGGTGTCCCCAAAAAAAAAAAAAAAAAATATAAAATAAACAACCTCTTTCATTTTTATTTAATTTATAAGTTAATAAAAAATTTGTTAAATTGAAATGGCCTATAAAAGAAAACCCAGAGGCGGGTTATTCAGCTAGTATTAGAAATATTATTTTATTTTAGAAAATCTAGTTTTTCAAAAATTTTTATAGCTAATAATCGGTTAGTTTCTGGGTTTGAAGCAATAACATTATTGTTATATTTGGAATTAAATTCAATTTTTCCAAAGGTTATCAGGGGGGGGGGGACTTTCGAAAACACAAGAGATGGAATAAAGAAAACAAACAAAAACAAGGAAGTGTACCGGAACCAGGACAAGGGGATGACGATGAAGGCGGTTGGAAATCCTCCGGGACGTCTAACGATTTCGTGACTGGAAGCAATCGGGAAAGACGGGGGGGGGGCGGTAGGAGATCTAGGAGGGGCTGCACGCACGCACGTCTGTCCGCCCTTCTCTTCAACCCTTCGCATTAACACCTCTAAACGACGTCATTTCGACGTTATTCTGACGTCTTTTTTTTCCTTTCTCTTTTTTTCTCATCTTTTTTGTTTTTCCATCTTCACTTGTCTATTATTATTTATTTTGCGAGGTGAAAATGATATGTTTTCATCAAGCAGGAAGTTTAATAAAATTGATAACCAAGAAGTGTATTGTTATTCAGATCAAAAGGGCGGACAGGTCACGCCCTTTAATAATAAAAAAATAAAAAACATAATATTTCTGTTGAATAGCTTTTTCACGTTCATTCAATCGAACTTTATTCCGGAATAATACAATCACATTTTTTTTAAAAGATTATTTTCGAAATACGATTTCATTTGATTATTATTATTATTATTATGTGTTGGTTTTGATTTTTAAATACATCAGATACTTTATTGCTCAACTCTGAATTATATTACGTCAGGATAAAAAAAAAAAAAAAAACATGAAAATAAAAAGTTGTAATCTTGGTTATCTTTTAATAAACATTTAAAACGAAACATAAATTATACTTTAAAAAAAAAAAAAATTATCTTTGAATCTACCTATTTAATCATATCCTATAAAAGATGAAATTGCTTTTTCACAATGAACCTTCTTAAAATTTGTTTAAATAAACAAATTTATATTGATCTTGTACAAGATAAGTATAATCAGTGGCGAATTTAAGTGAGGAGTAGAGAAAATAAAAAACTTTCAAGTATTCAAAAACAAACTGGTTACCCTTGCTTGGATTTTCCAATAACATTATTTATATTCAAAATGATAGGCCAATAAATGTTAATGTAACTTTTTAAATTGTAACGTTCCAAATAAAATTATGCCCTCTATTCTCTAAAATTTCTTGAAAAAAATTATATGAATATTGGTTCATAATCTCGAAAGTATTTAGTTTCTTATTAACCTTTTTTTCATATTCAAGAATAATGATGCTAAAAGGTAGATTTTTGTTTTACATATTGGATATTCTTTTTTGAAGAAGATTACATCTTATCGAAATGTCGACGAGGAAATTCCTCTTCTTCACTGTCTCGTTATTTTTACATTTCCATAAAACATAAAGAAACAGCAAGGAGAGAAATTTTTTTTTATTTTCGGGTCGACATTTCGGTTAAATTATAATTTAAGTGGTATATGTAGATTTGCGGAAATGTAAAAATAACGAGACAGCGAACGATGAATTATTAATACTGTATAATTAAAGAAGAGAAGAGCAGTGGCTTATTCAGGAAAGACCTGCACTTTTAAAATTATAGAATTTTTCATTATAAATTGTTAAGAAGAAACAGAATCAAAATCACGAGCTTAGTTATTATTATTATTATTTGAAATTCCTATCGGGATCTCAGTTTATTTACCCGAGGTGCTTACGTGCACGAAGACACACACCTCAAACCCAACCGGCCTCTGGCCAGCTCCTCTACCGGCACCCCGTGAATACTTTATTTCCTATTTTTAACTCCTCCTCCTGCGTTTATTAAAGCTTTTGTGGTTTGAAATATTATTATTAGGAGAATTTTTGAATCTAACTTCACAGAAATCCCGACAGATGGCGCTGATGTCGCTGTATATAAAAAGGCAAGTAACGGACATGACAGTTAGTTCACTTGAGTCGGAGCAAGTGCACAGTACTTAATAACGGTTGCAGAACAAGCAGTCAAAACGTTGTACAGTATTTATATATTTTTAATAAATATTTAATGCAAAAATGTGGTCTATAATTAAAAATTTCCCTAATAATAATATTTCAAACCACAAAAGCTTTAATAAACACATTCGTGATTAAAAATTCCCCTCCTCCTGCTTTTGTCTCTAGCTAGTGAACTAATCTTTATTTCTGGTTCCACCCGGTTCCTTTTATCCAACCTCATCTATGCTAGGGAGGATGTCCTAGTTTCAGCACCGGCGTCTAGCCTACCCCTTTCGAAGAATGCATCACTGAGAGGAAATCTTCTTTACTTCCCTTGCACAAGACAGGATCTCACACCAACTTCTCCTCGTAGATTTGCCTGGGTGCTATTGTGGTGAGATCCAATATTCCAACCAAGTGCCTTGAGGATTTGTTTACATTCAATAAATATTTTTATTTAATGAAAATCCCGCAGGGCCAGGATTTGAACAGGGTTCTTCTTTGTAGAAGCAGACACCCTAGCCCGCTACACCAGCCAGCCCCCTCACGAGCTTAAACAAACAAATCAACAAAACTTGTTGGTTGCATTATAACGCCATTAATTATTACCAGAAATAAAACGAATTTTCCAAAAGTAAATTATAATTAATACTCTAGACAAGGATTTAATTCCAATAAATTTATTATTATTCAAAAACTATAACAAATAATTATGAAAATATAAAATTTTCATTATCATCCCTATTTAATACAACTCACCTCTTTAATTCAATTACGAGACTTGATTTGTTATCGGAGAAATTATAAATATAAGGTCTCGTTTCAAATAAGATGAGGCTCATTAAACTATCGATAAACGAGTAAATGTTGCTGCATTCCATTTATGTTGGGCAGTAGAGATGATTATGATAATAGCGGCGCGTAAATTCAATTAGAATTAACTAAGCTTTTATTAGACTGGCCATTTGCATGGGTCATCATAGAGACCATAGACAGACATAAAGGTCTCTTCTCTCTCCCTCTCTTTCGCTTTCCCTTGTGCAAAGTAAACCAAATGGTCACGTCTGTTGAGAGGGCTTCTTGTGGTCAAGGGTCATGTACTAGCAGAAGGGAGACCCTTTCCCCGAAGGCTCCGAAACACTTATCCTCTCTTTCACTATAGAAAGCTCATTCTTTGCCCTTGATATGGTCGAATAAGTTTAATAAAATTCGCCCACCCTCTTCTGCAACGACATCCTTATTACATCAATATGTTGATTTTATTTTATTGATAAACAAAATTGAATTGAAAAAAAAAAAAATATATATATTTTATATTATTATACATGCAATTTTTTGTAAAAGCTTTTTACGACCAAGACGTTTTGGGATGGAATTTATTTGACACTATTTTTTTATCGAATTTTTATTATATACTTTTTTTTTATATTTGTAGATATACTAGTATTTCTACAATGGTAAGAATCAGAATTTTTTACTTCCTATATTATGCATAAATGAAAGCTAAAAGATTGTTGTTATAAAAAATATATTTCTTCTTTTTTTCGGTCTCTGAGGCTATTTAGACATCGATTATACTTCATTTCCCTTGAGGCAATTACTCTTTATGAATAAGAGTCTTTTTAATAAGAAAAGGAGTGTTGCGTATTTTGCCAGTGGGTGTATATGGAGTTATAATAAAAAAAATTAAAAAAATTTATTTATTTTTTTCATATATCAACTTTAATTTTTAAGACTCTCTAACAGCCCTTTTTATCGTATTTTTAATTAGCAAAACATGCTTATTTTTTTTTACAAACTTTTTAAATTCTTGACTTTTTGATTTGTTAATTTCCTTTTAGAATTAAATCTTTATTATATAAATTAAAGGCTAATTAAATTTATAAAAAAAAGAGAGGAACATTTTTAAATAGGCCTCGTTTATTAATATTTTCTTGTGATGAAGGGTTTCACTGTCAGTAGGCCTACACAAAAATTCTTGAAATTCTGATTAAAAAGTTTATAATAAAACAAGTGGGAAAGCCCACCTTCGACGGGCTGAGCCCACTGTACCCCCTTCTCGCCTTCGGCGAGCAAATGCATCAAATTTATTCTTGCTCACTGTTTGAAAATTTTTCAATTGCTCGCCTTCGGCGAGAAGTTTTAAATTTCCCTCACTGACTCCATTTCCTCTCTGGCCAATCAGCGAGAGAGAGTGGTAAACAGGCACATAAAACGGAAGTAAGTGGCTAGCGCTTTATATATCAGTATGTTACAAATTTTTAACATGTCTGTGAATATTTAAGGGTTCTATGTTGAGGTACAGCGAGGGACAATATTAAGTCGCACCCATGCGTTTTCTACTTGTGATTATTTCATTGTTTAAAAAAAAAAATTATATATTTTTTAATGGAAACTTTCATGATTCAAACCTAGAAAATCTCCAATAAATATTTTCATTTTCTTTTATAAAAACAATGAAATAATCACAAGTAGAAAACGCATGGGTGGGATTTAATATTCACCCTCACTGTACCTTTGGTGAGAGTTCCAGTTAAGTTTGGTCTAAAGTGCCTTAGATGCCGAAAAAGACCTTAAAAGAAATTTAAAAAAGTAAAAAAATCCAGTTAAGTTAAAGTTCATTGAATATTAAACTAATACAATATAACCACGACTGAATTAAGAACCAAATGACAAAGGGGAAAAATTATTGAGCCAAAAAATTTTTTTAACAAGAGGTGTCATCTCGTTTTGGAAAGGAAAATGAAAACCAGTTCAAATGGATTTTCTGTAAATGTGAACTTTAATTAACATCTATTCATAGAATCTCATTGAAATTCGTTATATAGTTAGGGTTGGAAGAGCAAACGAACGAGCAAGTTGCTGACCGACTTGCAAAACTCATAACCTATGATCACTATCTTTGAGTCGGTCGGTCGGTGGGTTTCTCGCAATGAAATAATGAACAAAAAGGTACGGCGTGTGAAAATTTATATCAAATCTTAATTATGATGGTCTAGAAATAGAAATGAAGTTCCTTGCAGAGAAAGGGGAAAGGGAGAGAACTCATCAAGGCCGGAGGGTGTGAACACGAAACACCCTCAAACCCATACTCCCTGATTACTAACACCCTAAAGTGGGTGGATGATTCTAAGAATAAAGCAAAATAAAAATAAACTTGATCGTAAATGAAAAAAAAAAAAAAAAAAAACAATCAAAAAAGAGATTGGCTAAATAAGAATTAAAGGTATCCTAATTATTTATTGTTTATTTATTTTTTTTTCCTTTAATTAAATTACTTTCTTGTTGAATGGTATAATAATTTTTTTTAGGTAGGCCTACCTAATTAGCCTAAATAAAGAACACTGATTTTTTTAGTTGGGTTTGAAAGTCTAACAGAGAACGAGATATTTGCATTTAGACTTACATACTAGATTACGATTGTTGATTCATAGAGTTCAGCAAATAGAGAATCCCTAAATAAATTCTCCCAAAGATAAGACTTATTGATCTTTGCGCCCCTTCTCAGTTGTCGAGATGTTAGAGATATTGACAACGTCAATATTGATAAGCTTAAAAACCAAGGGGTGTGGATTCGGATTCCAGGCAATCCTATGAAAATTTATTTAAATGATACAAATAAATCTGCCTGAATTACTTGTATCTTAATAATCACATAAATACGTTTGGTTTCAAGACTATGACTACAGATGCTTAAAAACAATTTAAAAAAAAAATTCCATGCTTGAGTTTAATACTAGATTCTAATCAATATTAAATAATTATATTCATATTAAATACTAATTTAATATTATTTTAACTAAGGTGGGCGTCGCACGCACTGACGCCTGTTGAAAAGAGAAAGGAAGAGACAGACATACAAAGAAATGAAGGAATGCCTGTCCCAGCTCGGGCAGCTCGTGGTTGCCATCCACGTACCCACAAGATGTGGGCCCCTGAGCGAAATTATGGTTATAAAATATAAAATGTAATTAAATAAATAGTAGTTATTTAGTAAAAAAAAAAAATAATTTGTAGACTATTCATAGAATATGACAAACAACTAAAATCCTCAAATTATTTAACAAAAAGTCACAAAATAAAGTCTTTGTAAAAAAAAAGGGCCTACTACATTTAGCGACAAAAATCTCAAATATAAACATCATTTTCAGCGCATTTTCACAGTTTCAAGCATGAAAATAAGGGATCTGGTTTAGGCAACGGGTGGGGGTCCACTTTACTCGACTACAGACTTGTTTGCTCTATGAATCCTTAATCCAACGTTTAAAAAAAAGACTTATACCCGTATTCATAGTCATTCCTTGAGGAACAAGGAATCCTTATGCCTATATAAATGAATAGATATAAGGATTCCTTCTTCCTCAAGGAACGACTATGAATACGGGACTTAGTGATCTACATTAAAGTAATACCTTATCATTTAAGAATGTATACATGTTGAAAAGCTTATCTGCCAAAATCCAGGAGAAATATTGGAAAAAACACGGTACTTAAAAAACTTCTCTAGCAAAATACATAATGGCGGGTTGACAAGCAACAAATGAAGTGGACGAAGCGAGCTCTTAACTACAGAGTGGTAGAAGCTTAAACTATTATTTACGCTTCTTTACTGTTAAGCTCAACAATACAGAGCCAGGAAAGTGAGGGTCCACTTTAGGGGGAGGGGTCCGATTTTGGACATTTTCCTCTAAAATAATGAAATATTTACGAATAATTAAAGAATTTCATCGCTGTAACAGGACTTTACTATGGAAGTGTTTTTAAAGATATTTTCTCGTGACAAAATATTTATATGGAATATTTGGAGATTGAAAATATCGGTTTTATATGGATCACTCTCACATTTTATTTTATAAGACACATATATATGCATCTAGTACTATATATACACCGGTATGTGGGAGAATTAAGGTAAAATGTTTAAATTCAAAAAAAAATACCTGGAAGAAGAAATAATTCTTCTATATCTTTGCTTGATTTTGGGATGTACTCTGACTCACAAGTATTGATACGTATGTAAATACGTACAAGAAATGGTACTTAATCTCTGAGTCAGGAACAATCAATCTTGATAATACATTTTTAGAACAACTAATTTTCAATTTTAACCTCTGACAGGTGAAAATGATTCCCTGATTTATAAATCGCAAGACATCCTCCTGTTTCAAAATAAAAAAATCTGGTGTGACTGGCGCACAGCACACAACTTTCTCTTACCTTCGGTAATCGAAAGTTGTGTACTGTGCTTGTCACACCAGATTTTTTGTGTCGACATGTATTTAGTTCCCGGCAGTAAGGAATATTTGAATTCAGATGTAAAATTTATAAGTATGGGAAAATATTTATATTTTGTTACCAGGGCAACCATTTCTCCTATCTTTCCTAAGAAGCACAAGAGTAAAGTGTGCTTCAAACAATTTTGAGGGCAAAACGAGAATATACATTTGAAAGAGCATCTAAAAAATAATTGATTTTTGAATTTTAATCAAAATCGTTAGAGCGAATTTTGAGAAAATCGAAAAAAACTGAAAAAGTACATCAGTAAAGTACTAGTACTCTTTGGCCGATTTTGATTAAAAGCTTATTTTTCCGGTCCCGGGGGTGTTTAACTTAAATATAAAATTTCAGTCTCATAGCTCAATTCCTTCATGCTTAAAATTTGACACACACCCACACACCCACCCACCCACCCACCCACCCACCCACACACCCACAGACAGACCATGTCGCGAAAACCACTTTTTTGGATTCAGGGGACCTCAAAACGTGAAGATCCATCAAAATCTCGACATCGAATTTTTGACATGAATCCAATACTTTCTCTCTATATATATATTACATATATACATAGGTAAGAGAAAGTAAAAAAAAAAAATTTAAATTTCTCTTTAAAAATAAGATCAAAGAGAATTTTATCACCGATCGTTTGTATAAATGAAGGATGATGGGGGGGGGGGGGGGGGTTTGAAGCATCTATACCACAGGCATTGCCCAGAGAGAGCCTCTTTGTTTCATTTTAGAAATAAATCCCTTGATAAAAAATATTCCTTTCTATCAATCAAACATATCAAAAAGAGCGGTATAACAAATTTTCTCAATTTAATATTTATTAAAATTTTTTAAAGAAATTATATTAAATTTTTTTTTAAGTAAAATGAGAGATCAGGGAGAATTGTTCTTTGCAATATGGCTTATTTAGCCCTAATTTATGTTTGAATTTAGGCTTGGCATATATAGGCTACTTTTTAGTCAAATATAAACTAAATTTTTTTAAAGTCTTTTTGGCATCTTAAGCCATATAGATACTCATTATTTTAACTCATGTACACTAAGAGGGGCACATAGTCCTATGTACAGTTGAATAAATAAATAAAATAAATATATATGTTAAGGTCCAGGCATATTTATTTATACCATTTGATACCCAAACGGAATAAATTTTATTAGGATTTATTTTTTTATAAAAAGAGTTTTGGACTATTTGTCTTTACAAAGATTTCAAGTATAGTATTTCAACAAAGAGAAAGTATTTATTGGGATTTTCAAATATTCCAAATACTGAATAATTGGAATTTGTTTTGGAAAAGGTAGGGGTTTTGAAACAAAACTATATGTCAATATATCGGTAAAGATAAATGAATATGAGATGAGTGTTTTGACATGTCGCTGCACCCTATACTCGAGCCAGGGACATTTCACTTTCGCTACTCTTATATCCAAAGTACGCTCGATATTCTTAAATATTTATTTATTAAATTTCATTAATTATTAATTTAGATACAACTTTTTAAATGAAAAAATATATTAATTTTTTTTTCCAAGTTTTATTTGACAAATTTTTTTACTTTTCATATTTTCCTCAAAACGAGCAAAAATATAATTATTATACCGGTATATTGTAAGCTATGTGACAAAGGGAAATTGTTTCTCTCATTTTAATCTTACATCTTTTCTCCTCATTCATTTTATCATAACTTACTTTTTTACTTTCTCTTACCTATGTATATATGTAAATATATATAGAGAGAAAGTATTGGATTCATGTCAAAAATTCGATGTCGAGATTTTGATGGATCTTCACGTTTTGAGGTCCCCTGAATCCAAAAAAGTGGTTTTCGCGACATGGTCTGTCTGTGGGTGTGTGGGTGGGTGGGTGGGTGGGTGGGTGGGTGTGTGGGTGTGTGTTCAATTTTAAGCATGAAGGAATTGAGCTAGGAGGTTGAAATTTTATATTTAAGTTAAACACCCCCGGGACCGACAAAATAAGCTTTTAATCAAAATTGGCCAAGGAGTACTAGTACTTTACTGATGTACTTTTTCAGTTTTTTTCGATTTTCTCAAAATTCGCTCTAACGATTTTGATTAAAATTCAAAAATCAATTATTTTTTAGATGCTCTTTCAAATGTATATTCTCGTTTTGCCCTCAAAATTGTTTGAAGCACACTTTACTCTTGTGCTTCATAGGAAAAATAGGAGAAATGGTTGCCATGGTAACAAAATATAACTACAAATATTTATACTCAATTTTTATTTTATTTTTTTTTTTTTTACTCTTTTCGGCTACAGAGGCCATTTAGGGGTTATTTCTTTATTTTATAGATTTTAATATACATTGTACCGATGGCAACCTGGAGGCGTTCCACACGCTGATTGCTCGGGGTCACCAATCCAGAGCTTTCGCCGCGCTTGGCATCACTACCTTAACGAGTGTGGTGCAGTGGTGTAGTGAGCTTAACTCGCGCCCGGGACACAATACCTTTTTAGCGCCCCCCCCTATTTTGAAAACCATATAATATTATATGTAAAATATACAAAATTATTATATTTCACCAGAAATTAATTTAAATAAAAATTATCCATTAATTTTTTTACTTTCTCTTACCTATGTATATATGTATATATATATAGAGAGAAAGTATTGGATTCAT
Organism: Euborellia annulipes; assembly: GCA_023213315.1. Classification (NCBI taxonomy): domain Eukaryota; kingdom Metazoa; phylum Arthropoda; class Insecta; order Dermaptera; family Anisolabididae; genus Euborellia; species Euborellia annulipes. The sequence continues at coordinate 36,639 of JAKCPI010026942.1, forward strand.
GTCAAAAATTCGATGTCGAGATTTTGATGGATCTTCACGTTTTGAGGTCCCCTGAATCCAAAAAAGTGGTTTTCGCGACATGGTCTGTCTGTGGGTGTGTGGGTGGGTGGGTGGGTGGGTGGGTGGGTGGGTGGGTGTGTGGGTGTGTGTCAAATTTTAAGCATGAAGGAATTGAGCTATGAGGCTGAAATTTTATATTTAAGTTAAACACCCCCGGGACCGGAAAAATAAGCTTTTAATCAAAATCGGCCAAAGAGTACTAGTACTTTACTGATGTACTTTTTCAGTTTTTTTCGATTTTCTCAAAATTCGCTCTAACGATTTTGATTAAAATTCAAAAATCAATTATTTTTTAGATGCTCTTTCAAATGTATATTCTCGTTTTGCCCTCAAAATTGTTTGAAGCACACTTTACTCTTGTGCTTCATAGGAAAGATAGGAGAAATGGTTGCCATGGTAACAAAATATAAATATTTTCCCATACTTATAAATTTTACATCTGAATTCAAATATTCCCTACTGCCGGGAACTAAATACATTTTCTACATAACTAAATACATGTCGACACAAAAATCTGGTGTGACAAGCACAGTACACAACTTTCGATTACCGAAGGTAAGAGAAAGTTGTGTGCTTGCAGTCACACCAGATTTTTTTCATAATATTGATTTTTTTTTTTTTATTTTTCTAAAATTTATTTGTTTATAAGACATTTGTAAAACATAAAGAGCCAATTTTTTTTTTTTTTTCATAGTAACTGTATCGTCACCTGAACTTTATTTAAATAATATTAGATGTTTTCGTTAATGTATTTATGTAGATTTTAAGATACCTGAATTGGAAACGGCCTATAATAAAGCCAGAAATTAGGTTAGAGCAATACGCATACACACACGCATTCAACATTTGTCGAATATCGACCAGAGGAATCGTTTAAAATATGTAGAAGATATTTTTAGTAGGCCAAATGATAGCTAGAGGGTAGATGTTTAATGGGGAGGGGAGGAAGGTGATTTTTTTTTCCAATTGATGATAAGTAAAATTAACTGACAATCTCAAAAGACAAAGAGAAAGAGAGAGTCGTCTCAGGGGAAAGGTTTCCAATTATTGTATTTATTTATTTTTTTTTTTTTTTGGAGTGAAGAAATATTTTAGAAGTATTTTATTTTTCTTCATTCTCAAGAGAGAGAAAAAAAGGAGATATGAAAAAATATTTTTAAAACTTAACAATACTTTCTTTTTATTAATATTTGAAAATTTCAAAATGCAATTGTAAAATAAAAGTGGGCTACATTTAAAGTTTCATTATAAAAATAGTTTATCTATTACTAATTTTATTGAAGTAGCTCACTACCCTAGTCAAAATTTAAGTGCGTTATTGAACCTCCTCCTTATTTCGAACTTGGGGGTTCAAAGTAGATCTACATTATTTATTGCATATTAAATTTGGTCCGACTTTGAAACCTAAAATGGTAGATATTTTCATTTTTACCAGTTTGGGGGTCAAAGTCGGACCTGTCGGACTATTAGTAAATGGTATGATGTCAGGGTTCAATGTTGGAGATAGGTCGGCTTACAGTGCTCTAAATCGTACCTATTCAGAGGCAGGATAAAAGACGGAGCTAAATTTCGACACGGCTATCCAGAGAATGACCATGCAGTCGAGTCATTAAATTTACAAACAGAGCGTGAAATTAGTTTAAAACCCCTTTCCAAAATAGCTATTATCCAAAATTCAGATTGTTAAATGCCCGATGGTAGTTATTAAGATTAAAAATATATTTGTCCTTGTAAAGGTTGGTGACTGGTGAGCAAAAATCAAAATACCTGTATTTTTTAAAATTTGTTTAATGTCTTTTTCAGCATCGGAGGCCATTTACATATTTCAATTGATTGGTATTCAATTCAATTGAAATACATTTTTTTGCTTGGGACGGGATGCGAACCTCGACCCTATGTTACATAAATTCGTTGTAGTTTGCAGTAAGGTAGACAGTAAAAATGAGTAACTTGCTAATAAATTTTTCGAATATCATCATATTATTAATTGTTAATTGAACCACTTTAGAGCAATCAATTGTAAATTGGGTAACATACCTTCTAGAAATCAAACACGAATTGCAATATTCACATTCGTTAAATTTTACAAGAACTATTTTCTGCTCCAGTCCTTTAAAATTTTATTTAAATTTATATAATTGTTTGAGAACCATTTCCCTCTGAAACAAGCGTCACTAAAATAAAAAAATTAAAAGAAGCAATCAGAAAATAAGAGATACCTGTCAAAATAAGAATAGTCTTGGTTGCTTTGTATTTTCTTCCCACTCTACTTTTTTGTCCTTTATCACTGAATTCTCTAGAGCCATTCTTTTTTTTTTTTTTTTATTCTCCGCCTCTTCACTCATCCATGTCCGGATGAAAAGCTTTTCCATCTTTAAAGTAACTAATACTACACGGAAAACAATCATAAATTATACTTTGTGAAAAATAGACGGTCATATAATTTAGAGATTTATGTGGCCCACAAATTTTTTCTCTTTTATTATTTTATTTAAGATACATCTCTCTAACCAACATACACTCTAATAAAGTAGGTATTGCAATTATACTGTATAATTTTGACTTTGAAATTTTTCAATTAATATTAATAATTGTTTTTAAAAATTTGACTGTTTAACAAATTTTTATTGTGTCAAATTTATTTCATATTTAAGGCTATACAGAAGGCAAGATGTTCGCATGTTTTTGCCGATAAGATGGCGTTAGGGGTCTTAAAAACTTAGCCAAAAAGCCCAACTATTAAGAAAATTTGCCAACAGATGGCAGAATGGTAGGGCGAAATTTTAACTCATATTTGTTTGATTTACGTTGATCTTTTAATAATGAATAGTTTAAAAATAGTATTATATATTATATTATATATCATTTAAAACAGCATAAAAATATATAAATCTAGGCTTATAAGTGATCTGATAATGCCGGCTGTTAGACTAGCCTCTCACCTTTTGCTAGAGTGCCGAACTATTTGGCGGTCAATTTTTAAATAAATATTTTTTACTTTTTCACTATTCCATTTAATTCCATTATTATAAGTTGGATATTAATGATTTTTACATTTTTAGATTTAAAAAAATACAATTTTTATAAAAAGAGTTTTTTTCCATTTTCTATAAAAAATATTTTTTTAATTAATCGTAATTAAAAAAAGCATTCTATTATGTGAAATGCTCACGAATTTAAATAATTTAAAAAACGCATAAAAAATAGTTTAAAATGCCTCAATAGTTTCGTACTAAAGATTCAATGTGCCCCTTAAGATGTAGACGTAAATTTTAAAAATACAGTACTAGAATTCAAATTTTCCCTCCTCTTCCTCTATCAGCTCCTACCTATCGAGAAGTAGAAGAAGAACGCAATTTCAAAAAAGGTTTGTTTTTTTATTAAAGCATGTTTAATCTAATAAAATGTGAAATCGTTTTGATTATTCAAATGACAAATTTATTGAAATTAGGGAAGAATTTTCCTTTTATAAAAATTCATCATGTATATGTAGTTATGTATCAATAATATAACCGAAAAATGGAATAATTATAACGTAATTATTTATGCTTTCAGATCAGAATAGATTTTAATACAATAATGAGATAAATTAAAATAAAAATTGGAATATGAATGGGTAATAAATATAAATTAAGTGAATTCAAATATAAAAAAGTTTTTAAGGTGGAATATAAAACATTCATCAAACAATAATTTTTTTTATTACAGTAAAGAAATGGAGATTGAATTAACGATTGTGAGAGAGTTAGACTTGAAAACAATTATGTGAAGTAAATTTTTTCATTGAATTTTGAGAGTATTAATATTAAAAGTGGATTTATTGTATATTAAAATAAATATATCAGTATATAAGTAGTATTTTTTTAACAAAATTGTTTTCAGAATTTTAGAAATCTCGCCTAAAAGAACCTCCCAAAACCATTTCAAAGGCACTTTCCCATTTTCTCTGTCTCGCACATGACCCTTTCCCTCTCTCTTCATTTATAAAGCGACACACCTGATAACATATTCGGTTTCCTCAGTAAATTTACTATAAAAAACCGTATTAAGGGCCAAAATAAAATATGCGACTCTATGAGAAAAAAATATTTTTTGATATTTGAAAAAACAAAGACATAATATGTAAAAGCAAAATGGTTAAAAAATTTAAAAATAAAATCTATGGTGTCCTATGTTAATTCGTGTATTTATAGAAATGAAAAATATTTTTATTTATTGTAATTTTTAATAATTAAAATTGCGATTTATTTTTTTCATAATTAATGGTGTTAAGGGTATGGCAAAGAGGTCAAGCCTAAATAAAAAAAATAAAAAATTAATGGTATTGTTAATTTGGTCCCCCCCCTTCCCCATCGCCGAAGGCTGCGCCCCCACATCTCAATTTTATTTCTTCATAATTTCGGATGTTTTATAACTGGTTTCAATGTTTGTCATTAATTTTGTTACACCCTATATAGTCTATTTTTAAAAATTTGTTTCTTTTAAATTATTTCTAATTTCAACAAATAGGCCTACAATTTATTCTCATTTATAATGTATATTTATTGATTTCTTTCTGCATTTCGAGGTCTTTTTACCTTTTAGGTTTAATATCGTGTAGATGAACGGAAGGAGGATGGTTATGCGCCTTCGAATCATTCGGAAAAACAAAACAACTATATGTTTTTTTTCGTAATGAATCGTTGGAGCGAATTTTGAGAAAAAATCGGAGAAAAAAATCGGGGAAAAAAAAAAAAAACTGAAAAAGTACATCAGTAAAGTACTAGTACTTTTTTGGCATATTTTGTTCAAAAGCTTATTTTGAGTGTCGGGGATCTTGACATCGAATTTTTGACACGATCACAATACTTTCTCTCTCTATATATTTCATATATAGGGTAGGAGAAAGTAAAAATATAAATAATTCTAATGCCTAAAAAGGTTTTTTTACTTAAGAGGCTTCTCAAAACCGAAATCCTAGCCTCTAGTGGTCTTGTTATATTAGTAAAGTTCCTAGTTTATGAAAGCTAAAGAAATATTGATTTATTAGAAGACTACCATTTATAAAATAGGGTATAAAAGCTTATAATAAAATTATTACGGTACGGTAAATTATTAATACTGTACATTTATAATTTTGATATAGCTTTTTTGAGTGGGAAGAGCTCACTGAAATTTAGGCCTATATAATTTATAATTGTGAAATTCAATATTATGTAATTTACTTTGAGGGAACGGAAATGTATTTCATATATAAATTTGAATGGTAACTTGGAATGTGAAAATGTTTATAAACCATCAATTAATTTATAAAACATATAACTTGGCGCTTTTTTCCTCGAAGGTTTTAACTATGTACAGTGAGCGCCACAATTAAGCCCCCCCCCCCATGCGTTTTCTACTTGTGATTATTTCATTGTATTTATAAAAGGAAATGAAAATCTTTATTGGAAATTTTCTAGGTTTCAACTATGAAAGTTTCCATTAAAAAATATATAATATTTTTTTAAAAACAATGAAATAATTACAAGTAGAACACGCATGGGTGGGACTTGATTGTGGACCTCACTGTACTTGTTGTAAATCTAGAGTAAAACATAAATTCATAGTTGCCAGCCCAAGATGTGTTTGTGGTTCGAGTAAACAAACAGGTTTGCTTAAAGATTACACTCCACGTAAATCTATTGTCAGTTGTAACTTGTCTTCGTAACTTTTCACTATATTTGTGTTACTCGTAAATTAGAATATATAAAAAAGTTGACTTTAAAAATTAAATTTTATTTTGCACATCAATTAATAATAAACTTTTTCTCTAAAAAATTTTTAAATAATGTATAAACAAATTGGTAATTACTGAAAAAATATGCAACAAAAAGAGAATTTTGACAACTGAGAATTAAACAATTTCTTTGTTTTATCATGTTTTAAAGAAAATTCGGACAAGAAGATTCTGTATTCTATCAAAAAAAATTTTCTTATCTAGATTCTGTACTAACTTGCGAGCTATATGAAATAGTCATGTCAACATTAATATAGATAAGACTCATTTACTGATTATAAAACATTTCAGTAATTATAGCCCTGGTATGTATTATAAATTTATTTTGAGTTTGCCTGAAGTTGAGGCAACACACAGCTCACAGAGTGAAAAGCTCTGTGAGCTGTGTGTTGCTCTGTGAGCTGTGTTGCTGTTTTTTCGATAAATTCTCATCTTTTGCCAATAGTCCCCTATTTTCTTTTTAAATCTGTATAAACTTTTTAAAAAAGATCAGGTTTTTTTTTAAATTTTATTTAGGCCTATTCTACACAAGCTCTTTTGGCACGCTTCAAAAGCTCGAGTCAAACAGAACTAGTGAGTTTAAATGAGAGCTTCTACATGGGCGTTTTGAACGCGTTCGAGCGTTTTTAACGCAAAAGGAGGCGTTCGAAATCGTGTCTCCATTCTACACATGGCGTTTTGAAAACTGTGACGTAGTAAATAATCTACTAGCGCAGTCTGCAGTGTATTCGTTGAACTATACCAATTTGTTTGTTTGGGCATCAACACAATCTGGTTGAATGAGATCTATCGTGGCTATGAGGTAATTTTTTAGGTACTACCTACTGAGCTATTTTTTTACGTTCCATACCAGCGTATGAAGCGCCAAAAACGCTCGTATAAAATAGGCAAAAGTGACTCAGTTTCTGTCCGTTGGGCAAAGGAAGGGGAGAGATATTATAATTTTTTACAATATTCAAGATTAATAATTATTGTATACTTTTCCAAGTAAATTTTCAAAATTACAAAATTTGAATAGGTTTAAGAGCTTTTTAAAAATTGCTAGTAAGTGAGTTAAGGAGCTGATTTGATCGCAACCAAAGACAAACCTTATTATGCATGCTTAAATCTTTAAGTAAACTTGGGTATATTATTCGAAACCAAGACTAATTTATTCCAGGGAAATTACAAACAATAATGAACAGTAGAGTGATAAGGAAATCGATAAATTAATACGTATTATATGACAAGTAATTAGGCCTACCTGATTTTTTTGTTTTTAGGCTTACTGTATAGCTATATCCCAGGTTGAATATTATTATTAATTAGAGGCTTATTTTACAAATTCAACAGGCATAAAAATGAAATAATAAACAAAGAAGAGAGTTAATTTATTTAATGATATTGAATTAGTATATTAGAGTGATATTCAAGTAGTGGGGCGGGTTGTTTTTGTCCCGGTTCCTTTTTCTTGATAGGCCTCTGAGGCTCTGGAGAAGTCGTCGGCTCATGCGACTATCAAGTTCCGAGGAGTTTTTGGACATTTACATTGATGCGCCCCATTTTTCTCTCTTATCTCAATTCCCCCTGCTTTTGCTGCTACATCATCTCCTATTTTTACTAAACGATGTTCTTTTTTTTTCAACAAAAAGCGCGCTTTGCACACTCGACATTTATAGCAATCTAGACGGCCATTCTGTATTCGCTCTCACCCTACTTTTCTCTTCTTCATATCCACATCTTTTTTTTTCTTTTTATTCCATTTGTCTCACTTTCACTCTGTCCCGTTCAGATTTTCTTTCTCGTTTATGTTTAAAAAAAAAAAAAAAATACGAATTTGATTCACTTGTTTCCAACGGGTTAACAAAGAAAAGGCCAACATATAAAAATCATCTTTTGAAAACGAGACAATCAAATTGTATTTAAAATTCCACAAAAGATAACAACAAAAGCATTTTCTGTATATATGATTGAGGAGAAGTTTTAGAAAACAAATTCACAAAGAGAGTAGAAGGATAAAAGCTCAGAAGAAATTTCGTCATAATATTCTTAACAGAGTCTCAAATCCTAAATCAAAGAATGTACAAACAAGTTAAAAAAAAATCGATTCTATATTTATTATTTTCAAATTCCCTTTGTTCATTTTTCAAGTAGACATAATTAATTTTTCCAAATAAAGATAGAAATAGAGAATGAATTGTTCAAAAAAGTATTGAAAATCAGCCGAAAAAGGAAAATTTCTCTCGCCTTATGAAAAAGACTTGAAATTTAATTAAAAGTCTATTAAAGTTTTCTACCATGAAAAATGTCTTTTTATTAATCATATTAATTGTGAAAAGACTTGAATTATTCAAACAAGAATGCTTTATTATATCTAAAAATTGGGTATTTGGACAAAAGGAGATTAAATTAAAGGAGAAAAAAAAAGCAATCTAACTGTTATAATACAAAAATGTAATTTTCTAAATATGAGATTTATATTGATAACGGGATAAATGTACACTGGATTCCGTGAATCAAACCCAGAATATCCAGCTTTTATATCAATGAATAAAAAATTTAATTAATCTTGTCATCAATGGTTTCTCAGGCTCAGATTGGGTTAACAGGCCGATTAGCTGTTAGGAGAATTTTATTCGGAAATAATGAACCAGGATAGGGAAAGTGAGCTAATCTCCGAATATTTAAAATATTGAAAAAATCTCAAATGTTTTCCTAATATTTTAGGGACACAAAGATTCTTCTTGAGAGGAATCTAAAAATTTTCATGTTTACAATAGATATCCTTTTTAAGTATCATTTTTACTTTTTACCTATCAAATATTATTGTTAAAAAGAATTTCTCTTGTAAACATTGTAATTTTCAATTTCTTCTGAAGAAGTCTCTCTATGAAATATTAGAATTAAACTTCCGTCGGACGCAATATTGAGACGAACGAGTTCGGGTTTAAAACTCATTTAAGGCGACAAATAAGTTCTCTTGAAGGATGATAAACATCAATGTAATGGTTGCCATAAAAAAAGTGCTAAAGTTCTTACTCACAAACGTGTATTTGTTATAAAACGAATGACGACAAGATTGGGCGCAATGAGCTTTTCTGATCAAAAGATGAACAACACTGTATGCTGGAGAAATCTTTTTCTTTTTTTTTTTACTTTCTCTTTTTTTTGTTCCCTGTGTAATCTAAAAGTCAAGGGAAATGGGTTCGAATCCCAGACAGTCCGATGAAATTATTTAAATCATTTGGATATGTGGTAAAAATAAATATGTCTGGTCCCTAAAATATATCGTAATTATGAATAATATAAGTATCATTTAAAGTCCAAATGGCCTAAGATGTTGAAAAGACTTTAAAAAAAAAATAAAATAAAAAAAAATATTCAATTTTTTTTTTTAAATAATTAGGCTAATATTTTAACATAGTTCTGTCATTTTTTCCCACTCAGTTTGAGATTATTTTCTGAATATCATTGTATAAGAGAGATCAATCTAATGTTCTCTATCAACTCTGCTAATAAAAGTCTAGTTTGCGAGAAATTAAAAAAAATATTGTTATGGACTATATTTTTTTTTCCAAAATTCGAAATTGAGATAGTTATTTAAATTATTTTTATATATTTGATCCCTCTGGTTTCATATACTTTGAAGTCTTTACCTAAAAAATATAAAATATATCAATATATCGATTTTTTTTAACGATATCTACAGTATATAATTAATATTTTGATTTTAATGTTCCAGACAATTTGTTATTTATATAAATACAGCCTGGGATCCGAACCTATTTGGGTTTTAAGGTTATCAATATTGACATCATCACTATCACGGCCACCGGATGGGGATTAAATATTAATTTGTGAATAAAATTCCTATTATCTTAAAAATATATTTCCTTTCCAATGAACTTTTATGTTAAATTCATTTTTATAAAAAATATTGTTTTTCAATAAATTGGTTTTTATTTTTTTTTTTTTTTTTTTGGAATTCCATTTAGAGTGAAAAAAAGAACCTGACGTTTGATCCGCAGTGACTGCCATTAGATTTCAATTAACGTTTCGTACTTGTTCTCTTGCCTGCATTCCCAACTGCTTCAGTCATAAATCGGTCGGGTGGTGGTGACGCCTGGCGCATTCTGGCTCCATATACGCCCTCCCCCTACCCCATGTCATCGTGTGCGGGTGCCCAATTCAAATTCCAGTCTGTCGTCCTATATATCCAAGCGCCTCCACCATAAGCTCAAGTATCTCAGCGCCTCCAACATAAGCCACTAGCTAGTAGTTCCAAAGGGGTTTGAATAATCGCTATAGGGCACCCCCCAACCACCTCTTCCTCTCTCTAAGACAAGTTTAATTCGAATGAGAACCCCCTTGAGAGAGCGAGACGCCGTTATCCGCCTCGTGCAGCCAAGTCCGATTCTAAGATGAGCTAAATGTCTTTCGGTTCCATTTAATGTCTTGAATATTAGTATTTGCTATTAATATTTGTACCACTCAAGATTTGCATAAGATTGTATCCTAAAATTCATTTTGTTTTCTTTATGTTAAACAAAAAAAAATAATATTGATACTTCAAACCACGGATACATAATTAATGATATAATAATAAAGAAGAAGAATTTTATTCAAATAAAAAAAAAATTATTTATGAATATATAAATATTAATTTTTTTATAAAATTAACTTGACTTTTTTTTTTATTACTGGCTTTAGGCTTTTAGGAATATTTAATTGTGGATAGGATATAATCGAAACGTGCCAGAATCTTCTCTTCTTCTCCTTCTCTCCTCGCCCTGTCCCGCGGTCGGCGGACCTCACTCTTTTCCTCCAACCCTATCATACGTTTTTTTGACCGGAAGAAATAGGACAGGCCGGCCCGTTGCACGGTCTGACGCCTGTTGAAAAGAGGAAGGAAGAGACAGACATTTAAAGAACTGAAGGAGCTCGGGCAGCTCGTGGTCGCCATCCACAAGATGTGGGCCCCTGAGCAAAAACGTGCCAGAATGAGTTGCATAAATTAATTGATATATAAAGATGAAAATTTGATGATAGAAAATAAATTATCAATTCATTAAGGAATTTTTGGTTATTGTTACTTTCTCTTACCTATGTATATATGTAATATATATATAGAGAGAAAGTATTGGATTCATGTCAAAAATTCGATGTCGAGATTTTGATGGATCTTCACGTTTTGAGGTCCCCTGAATCAAAAAAAGTGGTTTTCGCGACATGGTCTGTCTGTGTGTGTGTCTGTGTGTCTGTGTGTGTGTGTGTGTGTGTCTGTGAACAAAATATCTCAAGAACGAAAAGAGCTAGGAGGTTGAAATTTTATATTTAAGTTAGACACCCCCATGGGACGTGACACGAAGCTTTTGAACAAAATCGACCAAAAAGAACTAGTACTTTACTGATTCACTTTTTCAGTTTTTTTCGATTTTCTCAAAATTTGCTCCAACGATTTTTTTTTAAATTCAAAAATCAATTATTTTTTAGATTCTCTATAAAATGTATATTCTCATTTTGTGATTGAAATCTTCTGAAGACCACTTTACTCTTGTACTCCATAGAAAAGATAGGAGAAATGGTTGCCATGGTATCAAAATATAAATATTTTCCCATACTTATAAATTTTACATCTTGAATTCAATTGTACCCTACGGTCGGAAACTAAATACATGTCGACACAAAAAATCTGGTGTGACAAGCACAGTACACAACTTTCGATTACCGAAGGTAAGAGAAAGTTGTGTGCTGTGCGCCAGTCACACCAGATTTTGTTTGTACAGTGTTATTTACTAACAATGTTTGTTTTTATATAATGTTTTTCTAGACTATATTTTTATACTGTTTGTTTGTAAACTATATATTGTTTTGTAATGGGTTTTTATTGTACTTATGTTGTTGTATTATTGTATTTAAATTGTTTTGGTTATACAAATTTTGTAAAAATTATGTAACAACTTTTAGCCCAATGGCGGTAAGCCAAAGGGGCAGAATAAAAAAAAAAAAAATTTGGATCACTGAGTTTCTCTAGAACGAACCACACATGCGCATTTGGAAAATCCAAATCACTAGTGCAATTATTATAACAATAACACATGTGAAGAAATAGATAAAGGATTGGAAATACAAGTGGCAGTTCAGAAAAATAAATCTAGCATTTATTTTTCTGAACATTTATATTAATATATCTCATCCAGGGGCGCCGGAACGAATTTGAATCAGGGGGGCAAAAAAATTTTTTTAGAAAATTAAAATAATTTAATATGTTCAAATAGTATAAAACAAAAACAAATCTACTATAAAACTTTTAAATAAAATCACAATTTTAATAAAATTAAAATTTTAAAAAATTTGGTAGTGATTTTTTCAAAAATTTTTGGAAAAAATTTGGAAAAAAATGAATTTCTTACTCTTTTAATTTAGAAGATTATATTTTTCAAAAGTAAAAATATATCATTTTTAATAATAAATGAAATAAAAGAAGAAATTTTGCCCCCCTCTGCCCCCCCTGTAGGATGCCAGGGGGGGGCAATGTACCTTGCCCCCCCAGTTCCGGCGCCTATGATCTCATCTACTCTCAGCACGAACCAACATCATCATTAGTAAAAATAAAAAAAATCTCTTCTATATTTAAATTAATATACATTTTTATTTATAGAATTTCAATGTTCAATTTCGGACATAATTTTCAATAAAATAAATTTTTTTTTTGTAACAAATATACATTTCTTGGTCTTAATTATGCCATTTATAATAAAAATTCAAAAATATTCAATCATCAAATATGGAAAATAAAATCTAATGAATAAGTTCAATCACAGATTAATGGATTTTTTTGTTTTAATTAAAAAAAATAAAAAAATCAAATACAAAACGAATGCAATAAACATCGGTTGATTTCAATTTAAATAACAAATCAATGAAGAATGAACGATTAAATTAACTTTTTAATTCCAAATTTTAAAAATAATTTTTTTAAACGGATTTAGTAATTTAATAGAGTTAGAAAAATTGGGAAAAATTTTCAAATTAAAATCGTAATAAGCCTATTTCGACCACTCCACAGAACCTTTTTGGCCTATTGTAAGGTATATAACCAAATTATTAAAAATAAAGTTCAATTTGGGTATTATGTTCTTGTAACATGTTATTTGGTACAATAGTTTTTGTAATGTATGGTGTATAAGGAAAGGGGCAAAAAGCTCATCACTAAATAAAAAAAATAAAAAAATTGAAGGGGGCATAGGAATCAATTTTACTTTTCGAATCAACAAGTAGTCAAATATTTTTAGCTAGTATTAATATAAAAATATTTGGTATAATTAAAAATAATTTCTATTTGAAAATTATTTTTATGGAAATAAAGGGTATAAAGATTTTAAGATTACAAAAAAATGTATTTTATTTAATGGAGGTAATTTTCTTCTCAGGGTCAGGGTAAATGTCTCGTTTCTCAGAGAGGTATTTATTGATTGATTTTATTTATTTAGAAAAAAGAAAAAGTTTTTTTTTTCATCAATAAGAAATAAAGAAATCCTTGAAAATTCTCATATAACAACTTGTTCATTCCACAGGTCCGAGCACATGAATTAATTTATTTTTTAAAAAATAAATAAATAGGGTAGACTATAAATAAATATCAAATGGGTTTTCAAATATTAAATTTTCATTTTTCAAAAATGAAAAAGGGGTAGTTAAAGGGGACAATTAAAAAACTACCCGATCTACCTACCAATTGTCCTCTATTTTTACTATTTTTACATTTAATAGACCTTTTTAAAAAGCTTTTTTTTTTTTGAAGGATATCATTTTAGTTTAAAATCAATCATTCTAAAGAATTTTTTTTTTTAATGAATAAAATTAAAATATTAATTAAGTAATTAAAATTTGGACTATTTCATGAACTGTTAAAAATAATTTCGAAGGTTTGAAAACATTATATGGAGTTAAGAAAAAATTTTCAAAAACCATTTAGCACCGGGGCTTTCAAAGACCATATATGCCTAAAGAAAAAAAAATTAAAACATTCTTATGGAATGAGTTAGTGCAGTGGCGGATTTGAAGGAGGATTTTGGAATTAAAATCCGCATTTGCTAATTTTTAAATCCCCCATCTGAAATAAATAGGGACGTAGTCTAAATGGCCTCAAATGCCGAAAAAGACCTTAAAAAATTTTTTAAAAAATCCCCCATTCACTAACGTCAGTCATTAATGTCAGAATTGTTTAATTTCTGTTTCCATGTATTGTCATGTTGAATCTTTGAATATTATCAAACCGTGAGGAAGGATTGACACCGAAACGTCATTCTAATAAATAGCACGAAATAAACTTGATTGTCTCTATTTGCTGATCTTTAGCAAATCTACAGTCACAATAGATTCGATTTTCATATGCCAAATTTAGTTTTGAAGTTATAATTAATAATATTTTTAAAAATAAATCTCTTTAACATATTATAATTAAAAAAATTAATTTACGAATTATTTTTAATAATAAAATTAAATAGACTTTGGTTTTTATATCTTTGTCATTTATCGTAAGCAAAAAAATTTATTTTATAAAATTAACATAGAAATATTCTAAAAGGTTTATTTTGATTTATGATTAGATTTTTTTTGTTTTAATAACGAAATTCGCTAGCTAGTAGCTTTTGCTCTTATCTTTCATACAGTATAAAGAAAAAAAAAGCAAGCTAGGCAGACTGAGCGGCCCTCTTAGAGAAATCATCTACGCCGCGCGCGTCCCTCTTTATAATTATTTTCTTTCTTTTCGGTTTATAAATTTGCTTCATTAATTTTGTTAATTATACTAAACTAAATAAAGGGTATAGTATTGTGGGCGTGGTTAAGGGTTGGAGGCCCTATCGGCCATAGACTTGGAAAGGGCTTTGGCTGGCGCAGCCGCCCGTTGCTGCGGATAAAATGCGTCACTGTGTGTGGGGCTCTCCTCTTGAATATACGCATGCTGGGCACATTGAGCCTCCGCAAAAACCCGAAAAAAAATACCACCACACACACGTACACACAGACACATACCCTGAAAAATCCCTCAACTCGCCTGGCAGTGGCTAGATAAACCCACTGACGACGACAACGTCTTTTTCTTTTGCCTTCAAATATATAATATTATACTTGGGCGGCGGATTAAAAATCTAAGAAAAGGGCATGAGCATGAATCCCCATTTGTCATTGTGATATATACTGTCATTTCTCTATCCCCGTTCCACTCCTCCTGGGGGGCTTCTTACTCTCATGGGGGAGATTAATGTGAACCTATTATAGCGTGTTCCTGCTCTGAACATTGATCCGAGATTGATGTTCATTTAGTTTGACAGCTTGAGGATTGTCGAAAAGAGCTTTCAAAAGGCTGATGAGAAAAATATTTTTTGCAAATGGGATTTTCTTAAATTTAATTATTATTGCCTATATTACGGAAGTATTTTTCTATTGTATGATTACTTATACATTCTTAGGCATTAACATAAAGATAGAAATCTCGCTTCTTAAAAAAAATGGTGGGTGCAGTAAAATTATGACCTTAAAAAAAAAAATTCAGGAAATTAAATTAAAAAAAAAAATATATAGAAAACTTATTATAGTTTTAATATTATAATAATAAGAGGGTAAAAATGAGAGATGCAGCTAAGGTTATTTCTTTATTAGATTAATTCACACAGCTGACGTTTCGGTTCCGTGTTTGAACAATCCTCAGGTTCAAACACGGATCCGAAATGTCAGCTGTGTGGAGTGAGCTATCGAATAAAAAATTAACCTTGGCTGAATCTCTCATTTTTACCCTCTTATTAATATAACATCTCAGCTATAAATTGTTTATGTAAATATTATAATATTGATGAGAGAAGTGGCTGTTCAAAGATTAGAGATAATAGGCAGGAAAGAGGATGTCAGCAAAACAGGAGAGCCTCTATCAAATAAAAATCTCAATCCAGAAGGCTTATCGGTTTTAATTACATAAAGCCATCATCAGTTCTTATGAGAATATTATTGGCAATCTCAAGGTATACACCACAGAGATGCAGATAGAGTTGTCATATATAAACATATACAAATTTATATATAAAATATAATATTTGCACATGAGAGGACTTCAAAACGTGTATAAACCTCAAAATCTCGACATTAAATTT